>JAGFVP010000157.1:0-69234 GCA_021031095.1 Bathelium albidoporum
ACCCTAACCCTAACCCTAACCCTAACCCTAACCCTAACCCTAACCCTAACCCTTATGAAATCAGTGGATATATTTAAATTTAAGAAGATAAAAGTGGCGGTGTCTATAATAAAATAGTCTGAGGTAATAACCTAACTTATTTTTTTACTTCACAGTTATATTCTTATTATTCAGAACCATTTCTTATAGTTTTTTTAAGTGAGGATTTATACAGGTTATTTCAGGTCTGTGGATTTAGATATAATATTATTCGGTATTCAGTCTGTAAAAAAATTAAATAAGATAAGATAAAGTAAAAATAAGGTTAATAAAATTAATACTGAGATTATCCTTTTTTAGTTTAAGTAAATAAGGTGCCAAGAATATACTCTTTTAGTAAAATTAAAAAGATTACCGAAAATCTTCTTTTCCGGAACAGCCAGTAATTAAACTTGGTTAATTACTCACGTTTTTTCATGACTTACATGTACTTTTAACAAAAAGGTTTCCTGTACACGGCGGTGGAGGAGACGGTGATATCTTTTAATCATTAATATTTTTTTAGGACAGACGGATTAAAAACGTCTTTTCACAGAAAACAACTTTATGACAGACTGTGGTATGATTACAGCTTTAAATAAGTCTTTTCTGTTAACCCGGGCTTATAACCTGTTAAAACAAGTTACGAGCACTTTAGGATTGTTAGAGGACGCAGAAAAAGAAGTAAAATCACCTGAAATTACGTGCGATACACTGCTGTAAAAGAAACTGCCAACTGTGTTACTTGTTGATATACTAATTAATGTGTTAATAAATACAGTCTTGTTATACGTTGGGAGAAAAGGATGAGTTTCGTTTCCGCAGTGCTCCACACACTAATCCCGTTATGGATAACCACCTAACTCACGTTGTCTTACTGAACTGCATATTCTCAACATAAGAAATAATAAAAAAAAAACTAATAATAATTAAAAATACACGTTTAAATAAACCTCAGTTTAAAAAAAGGGGTAAAATTTATTTAAAAACTAAAAAAATACGAAATTTATAAAAAAATAAAAAATTAAATACAGTTAAAATTAGATTATTTAAAATAAAAAAGACTATAAACTTAATAAGTTATAAATTAAAACTACTTAAAGATATTAAGATACACCTGGTGTTTTATATATTATTACTAAAACCGACTGACTTAAATATATTTATACAGGAATTTTTTATATGTGAACCTAAAAAAAAAAATATATTTAAAATTAAAAAAGTATTAAATTATAATAATTAAAAATACTTAATAAAGTGGAAAAAGTACTTATATAATAAAAACACTTAAAAACCTGTTAATAACTTTTAGGAATATCAGAAAGTATTATAATAATATTATCAGTAAATAAAACACTAAAAACACTCTTAAAAGTAGTAAACATAAGATTAATAAAATTAATACTGTTAATAATATCTTAAGTGGTAAAAGAAAAAATAAAGTCAGACTTAAAAAAAAAATTTAATATCTCACCACATTTTAATAATTCCTGTTTTTTAATATTCCGTAATTTAACTGATATAATTTTAGCGGTATGATTTTTTAATAAATCTTTTTATTAATAAAAACGTATTTCTTTCATAAAAACAGCGCGGAGATTATTATAAACGTGACTTTTAACCTAACACGTATAATATTTAGTCTGGCGTGCTTTTTTTTAAGTTATACGCGCGGTTTTTTAAACGGTATATATTTTTTTTATTTATTTATCTAAACACTTTTTTAGTAAGATAAAACGTTTTTATTTTAATTAAAACACCTAAATATTATAATATTAATTTCAGCGGAGGCACTTACTATATTTCTTAAAACAGACGTGAATATAATATATATATTTATACGTAACATAAGTTAAACACTTATTAATTATTACGGTACTGTGTAAGTTAATAAATAAGGATAAGTGATAATAACAGGCGGTGCTGTTAAAATAAGATTTTAATATAATCAGTTATACTAATAAATCACTGGGAAAAAAACAGTTTAAATTATATTACGGAATAACATAACTCTAAAAAGGACGGGGGTAGTGTGATAATTTATAAATACGGAAAGTATTAGTGACGGAAGGAGCTTGACTAATAAGACATCATAAGTCACGTGATATACTCTGTGTGCTCTGTGTTATAAAATAAGGAAACGTGTTTTATATGCTCTGTATTACAGAACACCGATCCAATTAATAAGAGACACTGTGAGTTATACAGCGTGCTCTGTTGCTCTGTGTAACAGAACAGGAAAAAGTGCTTTACGTGCTCTGCACTACAGAGCAACCCGAGTATATAAGAACCAACGACGTCCAGCTAACTTAAACTCGGCGTGTTTAATCTCTCTCTTTTATCAGTTTTATATCTACAGCCTACAGTGATTAGTAATTAAGTTAGATTACTAAACCTACTATAAAGTAGTTAGTACAATCTGTCCCTATTACAGACCCTGTACTGCGTGCTTCCTACCGAGCATTTATTACTCAAAGATTCTCCTGTTGTAGAAGTTGTCTGTAAGACAACTTCGCCTCTTGCCATAGTCAACAGACCAAACCCAATTCGATCAGTTACTTATACCTGTACAAGGATCGCAACATTTAGTCTGTTAATTATAACAAAAAATAAAGTTATCTTACAGATAACTTTTATAACAGAAGGATCTTTAGGTAATAAATACTCGGTAAGAAACACACAGTACAGAATCTGTAATAAAAACAGATTATACTGACTACTTTATAATAAATTTAGTAATCTAATTTAATTACTAATTACTGTAAACTATAAATATAAAACTAAGAGTAAAGATTAAACACGCCGAGTCTAAGTTAAATAAACATTATCGGTTTTTATATACTGTTAGTGCTTAGCGTGGTTTCTCACTAAACATCTCTGCTCAGTGTGGATTCCTACTAAACACGCTGCTCAGTGCATATTCCTACTAAACACGTTACTCAGTACATATTCCTACTGAGCACGTTACTCAGTGCATATTTCTATTAAGCATGTTGCTCAGTGCATATTCCCACTGAGCACGTCACGTGACTCTTTCTGCCTCGCGGTACTTCTTCGGCGTTCAACACGCTTCTTTCCGTCTCACTTCCTTATGGTGGTCACGGTTACTTGTCTTGTCCCGTGATCACCATATCCCTGGTACTTTCCGTACCAATGGGTCATCACAGTTAAGGATTTGTCTGTGGGACAAATCTGCCTTTGCCATATCCACAAGTCTAAACCCAATTCGATCATTAACTTGTACCTGTACAAGGATCGCAACAAAGTACGTACTACCGTGGTCGCGGTACGCGCTGCCAATGGTGGTCATCACAATGCCGAAGGTACTCGATCTTTCCTTTCATCACCATATATAAAGTGTCACGATTTCAAGCTTCAGAACGAAACATGTCCAAATATTAGCAGACAGCAATGTCGTCTCAATTGTTGATTATGATTATCAATGGTATCTACCTTGATCCCGTAACCGAAACGAGAATCGGTTCTTCCAAAATTTTTTGATATTCGATCAACCTCGATAAACTTTTTTCAACCACCTCAGAATCGTTTCTTGCTTGAGAAGTCAAGCAAACTTCAACTACGCGTGCTAAAATAGGTCCGTAGAGATTCTCGATCTCACTTAACCTGGCTAAAGCGTCTCTCTTACTGGCATTCAGAGTCTTAGCAGTGCCTCCTCGGCCTTTTGTCTGATAGTTTAGTTTTTGGCGACTCCCTATCTGGAATAGCACAAGTCCAAGCTCAATTATGGGAGCATCTCCATCTTTGGAAGGACCACTCGTGGCTCCAGGTTGCCTTCTGAGAGGATTTTGACCGAAGCTGCATGCAAGATAGGGACGGAGAAGAAGCGGACCCTCGTCCTCCATTTCTTCAACCTCGATCGTACGCTCATAGTATACATAGTTCTCGAGTCGAGGGTTCGGACAGCTCTGTCTCACAAGCGAGAAGTCTAGATAAGCAACCATAATCAGACGAGTAAGCTGAACAACGTTCTCAAGAGAGAAATGCTTGTCATTTTCCGAATCATATATCATATCAGCCAAGGTCCACGTTTGACTCCATTTGGTATAATCTGCAAAGATTCGATGCTTATCTCGTGGATTTTCTGCAGTACGAATGAAACCACAAACTTCGTATGGATTCATTTGGTCCTCCTTCGCACTGGGCGGTAAGTTGTCCAAATTGTCAATTCGATTTAGATTTTCCGCTTGCTGCTCTCCATCTACAGCAGGTTCTGTAAGCGTCTCTATCAGAAGCATGGTGCTCTCCGCGGAAGATTTTGCTTGTTGAACATAGCAAATATGAGCATCTTCACGCAAAGGAAGCTCGTATTGGTCATGAATAAGCCTCCAATTGTCTTTAAATGAAGTAGCGATATGAACGGCGAAGTTCCAGGGTTTGCCCTCAGGATGCTGAACGTTCAACTTTTTCAGCGAGTTATGTAGTCTCTCCAGGGCTGCTTGGATTTGAGATGAGCTATGGGAGATTGAACGTGGGTTAGACTGTCCGGT
The DNA here is from genome assembly GCA_021031095.1 of Bathelium albidoporum. Classification (NCBI taxonomy): domain Eukaryota; kingdom Fungi; phylum Ascomycota; class Dothideomycetes; order Trypetheliales; family Trypetheliaceae; genus Bathelium; species Bathelium albidoporum. Next base: position 4,527 of record JAGFVP010000157.1, read on the forward strand.
AAGAAGCCGAGCTGAATTGGTAGGGGCGCGTAAGAGGAGTATTTTCTCTAAGTCATTGATTGTTTCTCGAATTTTGGATACGTTTGACTTGAACTTCACTTTGTCATGATGAGCCCATTTGATGAGTTTCCAAGGCCGTGTATTCTCTCGCAATGTCTCCCTTTCCAAGCTAGAAGTCTCCCTATTTTGCTGATCTTGTGGTGGCTTCCCCTGTTCGATGACAGATGGCGCGCGAAGTTCCGGTTCGCCTGCTTTTTGAAGCGTGGGCATTTTGTGCTCTGCATATTTGCTCTCACGCTCCTTTCCTCCTTTGGTCAAGTGTCTTGAAAAAAAGCGCTTCGAATTGTGTATCAATCCTCTTTTCTTTTCCTTGTTCTTGGCCCCTTGAGTATCCTGGTCTTTTGATGGAGTAGCGCTGGTGCCCTTGGTTGACATCGGCAACAAAGACGGTGACCGAGAAATTTTTAAGCTACTTGTCGCTTGTACGTCATCGTGAGGATTGTCTGCTTTCCAATTTCTGTTTTAGTTAAATCGTACCTTACAGCTAGTGTCGACTGAAATTGAATATCAGGAAGGGATAAACCTACTTAAATACTGGTGCTTAAGAGATTCGCATTCTTTAAGGCATATCTCAATAATACCCAATTGGTCTTTGATGGTTTTCGTGACCAAATGATCAGGGTCGTCCGAACTTGGGGGTTGCTGTACGTCAAGCCTATCCTGGCTCATAACGAGTTTCAGGCGGACGCATTGTGCATCCAACTCTTTGAAGAGAAGCCGGCTTTCTGGTCCAAAGAGTTTCATATCCATGCACCCATTGTAAAGTCGATTGCAAGAGTCATACAAAGGGAAAAGAAGAGCGATAGCTGCAAGGCTTCCGCTGATAGGCTCGAAGCTCATAGCTAAGTTTGAAACATGGACGACTCTCAGAAGTTTGCTCAATTTCTATAGGCGGCGTGCTGTCCTGCCATGTGCGGCAAAGAAGTTCGAAACAACCAAATTGAGGAGTCTATGTCCGATCTTATATGCCGAAAGGGCAGTGAAGGCCATTATTACTCTGCGGCTTTGCCTAAGAGGAAACAACCTTTACCGAAACGATCTGTAAATCATTACGCAGTCTATGAATGCTATTGGGAGCTGAGCTGGAGTTTTGCCGCCTCCAGAACGCATATCGCAGACCGCAGTATCTGTCTAGGAAATCAAGCATACTGCGTTCCAACATGGCGCTAAGTGGCGGTAAAGATATGGATGCATCTCTCGTCAGGTATTGGGTAAGAAGGCAGATACCGCCTCCTATACGGAGTGTTCAGTCTGTATCTAGCAGGCAACAGCCACGGGCGGCCGGCTCGCTCTTAGCGCTCCGTGCCCATTTCCCGACCCGCTCTTTGGGATCTAAACACCAATCAACTTTCGTGTATTAGTACAGAATTCAATCCACGGCACTGGTTAGCAGATGGTGACGTGCTTTAGAGAGTACCCTATTGGAAGATAACGCTAACAATGAACCGCGCGAGGCTGCCGTACGCGGAGAAGATCGATTCTAGATCGGTGCAGCCAACTTTTCAGAAGAAAAACAACTACTGCCAATGTAACAGCGGGCGACACGATGTTGCATCCAGTTGACGGGGCTGCGGGAAGTCTTTTCTTCGACGAACTCAGTGATGAGGAGTTTGATTTCTCCAGATGCAAATCCTTCGGCCAAGTTAATCTTGGTGATCAGGCGCAGCCATGCGGAAGTGCTCGACCAATAGAATAGGTCTCATCGCCAGCCCCGCCATAGCTGCCTGGCGCGGATGGCAAGCTGAGCCTAGATCTGCCAAATAAAAACTGTGCGGCATATCTGAGGTCCTATTAAGTCGATCACAGAAATCAAACGCAATCATGCGGCAGTAATTAGCCAATGAGTCTTGTCATTGACTGTATCAGAGCTGCCGGGCACAGATGGCGTAGTGAGCCTGGACCTGCCAGATACAAATAGTACGACATAGCTGAGGCCGTGTGTCAGGCTGGCGCACGCATGATCAGACAGGGCAGTGGCAGTGCTCAGCCGATGGGTTTCACCCATCAGCTCCGCCGGGGCTGCCGGATGAGGTGAGCCCGATTTCAATTAGATCGTATACATAAGTCTGATTTGACCGCGCCTGAACATCGATGAAACCCTGATATTTCAGCCTTATGATTTTATTTAGAAGATCTACATTTTTACTTTCAAGTATTTGCACGCGAGTATTGCAAATATTTGTGATGGAACCTGCAAAACTTACAGCAACATTAAGGGCAACGCTCACGGCAGCACTCACGATTATTGACACTGCAATAGATCTTGCCGAGAAGCATGTAACCGATGACAGTTTCCACACTTCGACGCGTCAACTGCTGGTGGAAGAAAAGAGGATATACACAGTGCAAGCAAGCAACATGCGTTTCTTCAAACCGATACGTATAATCGACATGGGATATGTCGTGGACATTCAACACGAAATGAAAACAATGCTGGAACAGGTCCAGGATGAATTGAAAGATGAAGAGCCTGTGAGTGAGAAAAAACTTAAGTATGCGGAAGGAGCCAGGGCAAGATTGATTCTAAGAGGCTATAAGCCAATGCAAGATTTAGTAGGCCTCGTTCGACTATTGAATGAAGTACTCGGTCTTATAGCGCCATCGCCACCGCCATATACGGAGCGAGGAATGGGTCCAAATCCGTTGCCGGGGCTAGCAGATGCACCAGGTGTCGCCATCGGACATATGGCTGATAGGGGCGAACAAGCAACGTATCTGCAAGCCGCTTCATTTGATGATGTGTTCAAGGTACTCTACGACACCTGCCTCAATGGGGTCAGCGTTATCCAATCAGCCAGGAATGATAGTGGAGACCTGACAAAAGACCAAAAGTATCGGCTTCGTCTATGGGGAGCTGGGCTCTTTGACGATGCGCTACCTTTGAAGGAATTGTTCGATAAGTCAAAAGACTATACAAAACCACTCTACGATTTTTTGTTGGAGACATTTGTAGAAATCGCCATCACCGAAGGTTGTTTCCAGACACAATGTGCAAGAACAGTGAAAAGGGCTGACAGGTTGCAGAGCAAATCCTCCTCAGATGGGCATCTGACGAAACTCGATCTGATCAACGTGACTTAGAGGCAAGTAGAATGCGAATTACCGCTGCTCTTGGCATCGAGGAAATCTTTCATTTGACGATGGAGAAATGGCAAGAAATTTTGGAAGAGTCCGAAATAGGCGAACACAGTGATGAGCAGGACTTGGATCTACTAGGTAAAGCTATCGAGATACTTTTCGACATGTTACCTTCAATAAGATCTGTCCGCAGACGGCATGTGCTCAGAATTGAGGCTTTCGAAGAAGACAGGTTTAAGACAATGGCACCGAGAAGTGGGTCTTCAAGAACAGATGTCGAAGCTCTGATAGACAGAAACCTGAAGCAGGTTGAAGAGCTTGAGCAAGCAAGAAGGCAGCGAGAGGAGTCCTCTCGTGCGCAAGGCCAAGAGATCGAATCCCTCTCCTCGAGACTTGCAAAGACACGGTCACAGCTAAAAGAATGGAGCACAAGCATTGCTAACGCGACGACGACCGCAAACAAATGGAATTACCAGGAGGTGGGCAAAATGCAAGAGCAATTGAGTGATGGACTTGGTATGAAAATTTTCATAACTGCTCACGAAGTTGATCATTTTCTTGAGACTAATGTACGATCAGCGCATTTCGACACTAGATCCGGAAAACTTTTACCAAGAAGTGAGGGGTTTCGAGATCAACCTGCAAGCTTGCAAGCGAAGCTCCGAGTCCCCGAAGATATAGAATCTGAGTCCGAATATCTAACGAGAATAGCTAGCTTATTCGATCGGGCAACTTCACACTTATTATTCACAGCATCACAAAATTAGCGTCGATTGAAAAGAAACATATCTGCATATATGTTCTAACAAAACATATGTTTCATAAAAATCTTGATCAGTGTAGACTCTGAGAACACCAACATTTTGTATAAAACAAATTTCTGTGCTTTCAAGCTTTTTTTGAGGCCTGAAAGGATAATCACCTATGTAAGATTGGAGCCAAGCTTTTGCATTTTCATGCGCCAGAAAGGTATCCAATTTGGAGTAGCAATACAGAAGACATCATGACCCACCAGTGCCTGACACTGGAAATGTCGTCACCTCCGAAACCTCTATTTCAGCATCTTGCTGCCGCCAATTGCTTTCATCTCACACTATTTGGTTGTTATTATTCCAATTATCACTGCTGCTGTTGCTCCTGCTGTTGTTCCTGTTATTTACACTGTTACTGCTGCTTTTTACCACAGCTCAGACCTCACACGTTCACCTCTGTTGCTGATTACCTGCCTGTATCTCCACGGCATCTCAGCAATTCAAGCACGAATTTCATCCTGTGTAATAGCTTGCCATTCCTCAATCAAAATTGCTTTCAGCTGCTCAATTAAGTACCGTTTCCTCCTTCATACACGCTACTTAAACAGCAGCCAACGGCCTTCAACAGGATTAAGATCTGGTGACTGAGCAGGGTGTTGAATACTCTCAATCCAATTCAGTCTCTCAATCGCTGTGGGATAGTATCTGCAGACCTAGTCGCATGAGAGCTATTATTATTCTCCATAAGGAATGCCTGTCCATACTCTAGACGGTGTTGATTCACTGTTTTAATATACTTAGGCAGGATCTGTTTGGCATAAGAGACTTGTGTCATACAGTTTCCTTTTAGCTTAACTTTAATATCATTAGGTAATTAAACCTCATATTAAAGCACATGAAGATGATAAGTTTAATCTGTCTCACACTTAAACCGGTGAGGTTTAGACGGAAATTTAGAAAGTAAAAGTAAGTGATTCTTTTTGTTATTATAAAATAACAACGACCTTTTACGCTATTATAACATCCAAGAAGTAAAATAAAGTTTTATCTCAGTCTTGCGACAGCGATATTGAAAATTCTCATAATTAAGATGAGTCTCTTTCTTACGTAATACCTGCTGTTGATTTTCCTCTAAAAGTCCTCATGGACTTCGTCTGTATAAACGGTTTTTTCCACACTTTTTTCCACAGGCTTATCTTTTCAATTTGGCAGAAATTATCTCTCTTTCTTTCGTTAATAAGATTGATTGCCTTAGTGATTGACTTTTGGTATAGAACAGTATTACGTGTACGTGCTCACAGGCTGCGTCTTAGCGTGCGTACGCTACCTTAAATTCCATAAACAGCTTGTTGACATTCATATACTCGATCCCGTACAGGATTGGCGTGAGTATTAAGCAAGGTATCAAGCTGCTTTTGAGCAATCCAAAGGGGGGGTCCAGGGCGGTGATGGTTGCGGCGATAAGCAAGCTTTCCATTTCTTCGCTGTTGATCAAGCCAGCGCTGAGCAGTTCATACGGTAACTGAAAGGTCAAGGAAGGCAAGCACCTGCTTCAAAGACGTATAAGGTTCGGCATCAACAGTAGCAAAGAACCATGTACGTTTGATTATATCAGGGTGTGATACAGGAGCGGGGTTAGGAACACCTATAGCACCCATCGAAACAGGCAAGACAACAAGTCAAACAAACAAATTAAATAATAACAATAGCATCAAAACAGCGCTTAGTACAGCAATTACGAACATCAAAGCAGCTCCTAAACACCAGAAAATAATAAGATGAAAACAAGCAGTAGCAGCAGTGTTGCTTCAAATAGGTGTAGAAATTCGAATAATAAGGGAGGGCCAAATAATTCGAGGGGGCCGAATTGGCGGAGGTGACGACATTTCTAGTGTCAGGCACTGATGGACCCGCTAGGTCTGCTTACACAAGCGGGTCTTACAATATGATCATTACTCACTTTGTGCTATGAATTCTATCCAACACAGGAGTCGCCAGCCATTCATACAGCTTTCACTAATTTCGGTTCATGAAATTGTGTCAGCGACAAGGGATTGCAACAAGTGTTGGACGGAAGCTAGGAGTGGACGGAAGCTCTATACTCCGACTTAGCTGCCGCATCTGTCGCGAAAGCGTCGCAAACGGAAAGCTTGAATTTCTATCTACTGTGATTTACACGTTCAACACTGAGACATATCGTAGAATACGGAATGGAAAAGCTCCGAACTGTGGATGTTTTGACGATCGTGTTTTGAGCTTGGCATACCTGCTAGCCCCAGATCTACCCCACTCACTAGAGCCATTGAAGCCTGGCACTTCCCTCGGGCTGCCAGGTACCCGCTCCTGTCGGAAATCTTGGCGAAACAACGGTATCGTCAACTTACATCAAACAATAGTTCCGATCCCGTTTTCTTATTCTGCGTCTTTTCGGCGCCAATCATGACTCTCCCCTGTCTTCAGCCGTGCCGTTTTGGCTGTCTAATTTCCCCTTGGCTCCATGATCCATTGGCTCCTATACTACTGCTGCCATCCGGTACGTAATTGTAATGGAAACGGCCTTGCCATTACGCGTTTCCAACCTTGTACCATCTCCCAATGGCGAGGTGTTGATGTCACTGGCTGGCGGCCAATCTTAGTAGTATAAACACGCAGACGCGCCCCGTGTCGCGATCTTCTCTTGACTTCTTAATTGCTTTGTGAACATTTCCCTATCCTGCATCAGTGCAAGCTTTTGTCAACCGTTCAGACTTTCATTTTTATCAAAATGTATGCCAGTATCTTGTTGGCCGTTGTCAGCGCCACTTGTGTTTGCTCTCAGGGTGCCGGTGAAGGCCTCCCTCCGCCTCCCCCGCAAACCTTGAGTACGACCTTGAGTGGAGTCCTCCCCGTCATTCCGACAGCAACCCCAGGTCCGTTCGCTGGCGTAGAGACTGAAGAGGGTGCCATCATCGACCAAGGCCCTGCCAATCCTAGGTGGGAGACCTTGACGTTTGCGAAAATTGATTGCATTGCTCATGTGTTATAGCTTTGAGCCAGTCAACGGTCCGGCTACGACTCAGACCAACCTCCCGGCAGCCACGTATCAGGCTGTCCTTCCCAGTACCAACTGTGAGTAAAGCCAATCGCGTATGCGTCTCTCCCCACTAACATTGGAACAGTTGATAATGGCACTGGCTCAACGGTAACGGGCTCTATTACCATTTCCTCCAGTGCAGGTGGTAACGGCGTTAATGTTATTGTCAATTTTGCCGGGTTCCCGAACGCTGCGGCCTATGGTCCATTCCTTTATCACATTCACGAATTCGCTGTTCCTGCAGATGGCAACTGCACAGCAACCGTCGGTCATCTTGACCCCACCGACCGTGGTGAATACTACCCTTGCAACAATGCCAATCCTGCCAGCTGTCAAGTCGGAGACCTTGCCGGCAAATACGGAAAGATCACTCAAAACCCATTCATTGCGCACTACTCGGACGCGTTTCTTTCCACCAACCCCAGCAATCCCTCGTTCTTTGGTGACAAGTCGATCGTCATTCACTCCAGTAACACTACGCGTCTCACCTGCGCGAACTTCCAGCAAGTTTCGGCGAGCAATACTACGGGCTCAAATGCAACTTCTCCTGCGACGCCATCGCAAACTGTCGTTCCGTACAATCCGGGCAACACTGCTGGCCGTCTTTCTGGTTTTGGCGCATTAGGTGTCTTCGCTGCCGCCTTCGCTCTATTAATGTAAGACCGTTTGTGAACATACCACTATCAAAACCTGGAAACATCGGGATGGCCAAATTACTAATGTTTTGATCAAACTATGTCAATTAATATCAATTTTAATCTTGCATTTCCGTAATTGATGCGCAGCGTGCGCAGTCATCCTTCACCAAGCAAAGCTCCCGCTAGGTGCGTTCTGCTTTCTCGTGATTGTAGTGAATGTCTTTTGTTACAAATGCAAATAGTTTGTAATGGTATTCTTCACCAAACCCTTTTTCAAATCAGCCCTACGAGTTCAGCAGACTATTTTGATCGTAATGTTTAGGGTATAAATAGTACGACGGCCTGTGTTTGTTCTCGCCGTTCAAAGACGCTGTCTTTTGCACTCATGTTTCCCCGGTAGAGAAAATTGTGCCCTGAGCAGTTTTTCATGTAACTACACTCAAACTGCTGTCTGACTTACTAGATCCAATCCGCAACATGCTCAGGAACACAATCGAATACTTAATATGCGCGTTCTGAGGTTCAGTCGGTTTCGCAACTTGGTTCTCATGCAGTTGCCAGGATCGCATCTCAGACTGGTGCTTGGTTCCTACCACTGCTTCATTGTACTAACTATATTACCTACTCTTCCCGGCTTATGCTACTGCCTGATATGCGTCTCGCTGTGCTATGAAATCGATTGCACAATTGATCAGTCAGGCTCTGCACTTGCTCGTGTAGTAATTGGGATAGCGTGGACTACCTGCGTTGTTTTGGGCCATTAAGAGCACAGCAAGTAGTATAACATAAGAACATGCAAAATCGTAGATTTCCGAACCAGCGGACTGCTACACCGCAGAAAATGTATGGATTTAGATTAGGTAGGTAGATAAGAATTGTGCTGATGACTAGCGTTCAACTATTCTATACGTCGTGAAACCCCGCTGGGCTTCAGCGATGACCTCACAGCTAGTGATTCTCCTACATGCAGTATTGACCTCTTTGTTGCAACGAGCCTTAATAAGCCCCGGGGAACCCTACACGGGTTTCATTAATTGATTGCTTTGAAATCGGGTGTTCTAAACTGCTGGCCGCTCGCACGTCGGCCTCAGTAAAAGATTCCAAACATGGCCCACAGTAAGGTGGGATCCACAATCTCGACTTTCCTTGCTGAACCGATACAGGCAAACGAAACACCTCCCTGGCATTCTTCACCTCCTATGAACGATCTCTGCTCAAAGCTTCCTGGGGCTCGCAATCCACACGTCTTACCCGCGATTCGTATCTTCCCTTTGCTTCCTGCCACCTTTGTCTTCTTCCATCCCGAGACCCTGTTGCGTGCACTTCTCAAGGACATGTCTTCTGTCGCGAATGTGCAATATCCAATTTACTCATGCAGCGCAAGGAAATCAAGCGCCTTCAGATGGAGTACGAGAAGAAACGACGCGAGGAAGTGGATCAGGATATGTGGGAGGACGATGAGGCAAGGCAGCGGGCTGTAGAGGAGTTTGAGCGGGTGCAAATGGGACTGACTGTCAAGCTTGGGAATGGGCGGAATGTGGTTGGTAGGGCAAATGGAAAGATCACCGTGGAAGAGCCGATCAAAAATGCGTCTCGGGGCATAAAGCGAAAGTTCGACCTGGATGAAGAAGAGCTACTACATCTCGCAAAAGAGGAGAGGGAAAAAATGAAAAAGTCTCTGCTTGATGATCAGGTACGTTCGGATATTTGAGCAAGCCTATGCAGAGACAAGAGCAGCAACCTTTGAGTCGAGTCTAACACGAAGCAGAAGGAAGCATCACGGCGCAAACTCCCCTCGTTTTGGGTTGCATCACAAACCCCTTCATCGAACGATTCGACTGAGCTTCATCAGATCCCACAAACCCTGAAACTCAATCCACTCTGTCCAGGGTCCGCTGAAGATGCGCCTCACGAGTATTCTCTCAAAAGTCTCGTCACTCTTCGTTTTACTGAAGGAAGGGATAGTAAAACTGGGGAACTTGTCCGCAGCTGTCCGTCCTGTCGTAAAGCTCTCAACAACGCTACTAAAGCTATGCTAGCCACGCCCTGTGGGCATGTGGTGTGCAAGCCGTGCGTCGAAAAGTTTATGATACCTGACGCAAGACCAAATGCACACAATCCTGATGCGGAACCTGCCGTCTTGAGATGTTACGTGTGTGAGGCACCCCTTACAGATGGAAAAGCAGTCGGAACGGAAGGCAAGAGTAGAGATATAAAGAGCAAAAACAAGGTAAAGCCTCGACTCGTTGAAATGAGTAGCGAAGGAACAGGTTTTGCTGGTGGCGGCAAGAATACTGCTGAAAAGAAGGGCATTGCTTTCCAGTGTTAGCTGGGGCAAAGGGCTCATTCTCAAGTCTGATCATGGTGCCAAGATGGAGCGAATACGCAGTTTACCGTTCCATCACACCGGCACCTTCAGCTTTTCCGTATATTTATCCGTCACCATAATGCGGCGAACCCCAAGTTCCCGAAGCGTGAGACTTCTGGCATTTTGCAAGGTTTCAATCTCGCACAGCCTCACAGCCTTTAACGTAATGCCAGAAACAGATATCAGAACGATAGTGGGACTATTGAATACTGACTCAGGCATGCAATTTTCGTATTATAATCTCAATTCCTATGCAGAGCTGATTATGTGGGCGCAAATACTTTCTGGGACAGAGAATGATTCAGAGTCATGATGCTCTGACACCGTTAAGCTCTTTAAATTCTTGTAAGCATTATGACGCGTTTGTGTCAGGAGCGCATTAGAATTGGACTGGGCGAATTGGCTGGCTGTCAGGCTGTCTGTACATTGAATAAAACTAAATACACACGTTTGAACCGTGACCCTGGCTTGCGTCATCGCTCTTCGTCTCATCTCTTCTGTCGTCCACAAATTTTGAGTGCATATTGAATATAATCAGAGCAGTTACGTAACATAAGCCGCGATACTCTTACAAGCTCTGCAGCACACTAATAGGCTTTAGTCTACAACGCAAAGATAGCTGTCAATGCAAGGCGAAAGTGTCTATCATAAGATGCGATGATTCCATCCTGCGGGTTACTGCCCGGTTCTTCGTTTTCGCCACGATGAGCCATGGAGCTGTTGCCATCCGGCCGTCTCTTCTCTCAACTATCCTCCCCGTCTAATTTTACCTCTGCTACTGGTGCATCCTCTACTTCTTCACTCACAGCACGCACCATCATGATCCCACCTGCCAGCCCGGGAGTATCCATCATCTCTTCATCAAGATCTCTTTGCACAGGCGTACCAAAGCCCGGATGCGCCGCCTCGTCACCAAAATCCTCAAGCATACGGTGACCTAGCTCCTCACCAAGCTCACTATCGGCCGCAACACGATCGCTGGCGACTCCATCATCCAAATCTCGACTCACATCCTCGACCCCTCCATCGTCAGTCTCGGTTGCATCCTTGTTGGATGACAGATTGGAGAAGTCCCAGCCTGGAATCACAGAATTGAAACTGCCGGGCATCATAGGACCAAACTGAGGCAGATTCCGGATATGATCTTCGTCATCATCCATTTTGACGCCCTCGTCTTCGTCCCATTCAACCCCATTCTTCTCTATCTCGGCCAGTCCACCGCCGGTAGATCCACTCAACCCACCCCTCATACCGCCTCCGACTGTAGAATTCGTCTCGCCCGTAGCTCCACTGCGGCCAGCGGAACCGAGGAGTTGGCCGTCCCCCGCCGGAGAAACCCCGCGCGACTCATTGCTTGGAGCGGCATCACCGCTATCCTCAATTTCGGCACTTCGGATGGAATGGACGAGATCGGACAGAAAGGTCCCGCCGAGATAAGTGGACGAGCGACGACGGTAGAATAAAAGATACGCTGCGGATGTGACAACTGATTGAGGGCTGCCACACGGGGAAACGACAGAATCTAGGAGATGAAGGTGTGAGGATTTTCCTGCTCATTCTATGCAGATACAAATGGAGGTTTTGGGGGGGAGGGGTTTGGGGAGCTCAACTGACCGTTATATTCATACCATTTCCTATCGTAGAAATTTTGTGCATATGCAGTATAATGTCCTCCTCCCAACCCACCATAATGGTTATCCACTGCAAAAAGGTCATACATCAACCCCTTGCCTTCTGGAAGACCGACCCGTCCAGACAAATCAAGGCCTTCAATCGGAAAATCGACAAGAACGTCTACTTTATCCCGAAAGCCTCGATGTGCGCTAAATCGTTTCAGGTGAAGCACTAAAATGTCCGGTATAGTCCAGATTTCGAGTGTCTTCGAAGCCAGCCGCATTTCCTTGCATCGATTACAATACCAGGCATTTTCCTCCGACAAGATCTCAGATCGCGCGGTTTCGGAAAAGCACTCATCAAGAGTTACACCGTGCTTCTTCCGTGCTGCACGTTTTGCTTTCTTGGCGTCGAGCTCAAGGTCTTGAAGCGTATCCATGACATCCCATGTCGAAGCACCTCGAAGCTCATCATTTGAAGAGCCCGTGAATAGGCTTTCGTACGCATCAGGATTCCAGTCGAGAACAATGCCTTCGTGTGGTTTAATTAGCATTCCCTCGGTTGCATTCGAATCAGCGGCACCGTCAAAAGAGGTCATGGCACTTTGAGCACGTTTACCCTTGTGTCCATAAGTCTTCATTTTACTGGCTCGCTTTTTGGATGTGCCGGAACGTCGTTTAGCAATCATAGTACGGTCAGACGGAAAGTCCTCGCTGTCAGAGCCGGGATCGTTCGAAAAGCCGGGGTTATTATCGATAGAGGGTGGAGCGTTGTCGAGATCGTCCGAGCTGGAAGAAGAGCGCTCCTCATCGTAGTTGGATGGAATGCTCGAGCGAGAGTGGATGAACGGTCGGCGTGGTATTTGCCCAGCGGCAATGCGAGATTCAATGGTAGGGTATTCCTTGGTGTCAACAAGAGTATTCCAGCCAGTAGGAATCAAGTCGGCGCCAGAGCGAAAATATTTCATTTTAAAGATATTTTGGAGATGGACGGGAATAAAGGTGCCAGGTTGGAGCACACCGGGCAGAGGTTGGTTCTTTGTATCAATCTTGACTGTGGCGGTGTCTGCATTTCCAGCCGCCTCCATTGTTGAGTCGCCGTTGTCCGTCATGGATACGTCAACCATGCCATCTTCAGAAGCCACGGACTGATCTTTGATCTTTTGTTCACTCAGCGATGATGCATCTTCATCAGTATTCAAGACCACTTCAGAGCCAGAATTGGACGCAGATATAATCCCAAACGTATCCTCCTCTTCGGTCAGAATAGATCTCGTGGTCATGGTGGCTACTTTGGCAAGAACTTTTCGAAAAATTGCATCATGATCTTTGGCTTCGTCACGGGTGACGAGTACAAACGATGGCCATTGACACGTGCCCTTTCCAGGATTGCGAGAGCCTGTATTTGAAGGCAGTCGGTGAAAAAGAGGTACAAGCATTCTCTCCGCTAGTGGAGACTCCTCACCAACCTCATCATCAGTCGAGGGACTATGGTTGTAAGGATAGCCTAAGTAGGCCTTTTTCTGTTTCGACTCGGGGGGAGGGAAGTTGGAAGGAACATCGTCCAGTTCATAGATGACAATGACATCGTTGGTCTGAATCGACTCCACTGCCGCCCTGTCGTCATCAAAGATCTTGAAGAATTTTCGATTATACGTTTCTGCAACAACGCACTTCTTCGGATCCAGGCCGTCAATCTTCTTAGCAACGTACTCTTTCAGAGCTTTGATAGTACTGTTTTTGTCAATGTCAACTTGAATCTGAAGAGGTTTATCCGACAGGGGCGCAAAGACTACGTTGTGTTGCCAGGAACTCTGAACCGGCAGTTGTAGCGTAAGGAGAGAATATGGATCGAATGTGATGCTGACTTTGTCGCATTCGGGACACACCATAGTATTCTTGTAGAACCCACTAAACAGGTCCATGGCTACTGAATCATTTCGAGCATGATGATTTTGTCGAAATTTCTCACCGAGAGCGTTGACAGCTTCAGGGTCATTGACAGTCTTGTCATCAGATTCGGGATTCTCCATGTATGGCTTCTTATGTACTCGATTCAAGTCCTCGTGGATAGCATCCAGCAAAAAGCTAAGGAATTCCTGCGAATCTTGCTGACCGTATCCAGAAAAGAGCGGTTGACAGCGACCAATGGTATTTTTGAGCACCCGAGGGGTAAATGCACCCGTGGTTTCACCGTAGAGGGAGTGGACAAAGGATGAGTAGGCCTTGGCGATTTCCCCGCGATGGCCCAGAGGATTGTTCGTGTTGAGTTCCTCCTTGTATTTCTCGGCCAAAAAGTATACACTAAGCTCCTCAATGCTCCGCACGCATTGCAAGGCAGAGTTCATGTAACAAGTATTGCCCAGATTGACCAGACCTAAAGTACCTCGCGTGCGTGTGGATCTCCTGGTTCTCCCTCGAGTAACTGGACCCGAAGGTGCTGGGCTGCCTCTGCCGCTCTCCGTTCCTTTAGTACGCGAATTGAGAAGTAGACCGGGGTTCTTGTTCCTGTTTGACATGACATTCTTCTTGCTTTTGATCCTAGAAGTATCAGAGACGAATTCACCGCCTCCAGGCCCGCCAATCTGCTCTTCAATAATGAGCGTTTGACTCGTTCCGAGACCGACTGTATCAAGCTGGACGTGCCCATTGTACTTTTCATTCATGGTTTGATCCTGTACGTCGACCATTTCACGCTCAGAACCCTCGAGCATGTTTGAAAAGGTAAGTGGATCGATGAGCGCTTTGGGAATTGGAGTGACGGATTGAGATGGACCAGGAGTTGGCGATGGATTTCGAGATGACGCTGGAGTGAGTATACCAGCCCGACTGTTTGATACCTCCGCGGTACCCGCTCCTGTCGATTCCAACTGCCGCCAAACTTGGATCTTAATCTTCAGGTCCACCAGAAGGGATCTCTTGACCCTTACTAAAAAACTTTGGACACGCTCATTTCGAGAAGCCACGAGCAGGGATGCCTCTCTTAGTGGCTCCCGGAGTCCAGCGAAACTCTGGGTCTCGTTGCCAAGTTTTCGAATAGTGAATATGGGAGGATATAACTCGAACATCAAGTTTTGCATCGATGAGCCTTGGGGTGCAGTATCGTGCATATATCGAATGATAACTGGGGAGTTATCCTTTAGACCATGCCATTGTACGATCTGATGCCAAGCATTCTCTGGGATGATTTCAAGGTCTTGTCGTTGCAAAAGCCCCGGCTTCAGCGGCACAAATGGTTGGCCTCGCTCGTCTTCGATATTGCGTTGACCAACGACTATGTCCGGTTATCAGTGTGCCAGGAAAAACCCAAACAGCGTAAGACTAATACTCACACTCTTCCGTCAAACCTGAATTGTCCACTGGCCCAATGTCGGCCTCCATATCAGCTTTGCTATAGTCACCAGATTTTTGTCCCTCTACCGTCTTCGCCACAACACGTTTATACCATGCGCTTGAAAGGACGAAGCCTTTGGCTCCTTCCTCCTCTTTATGCTGGTGATAAATTTGATGAATTCGCAGGACTTGCTCGTCAAGTGGGGGGGCTGTAGTGCTGTGAGTAGGCTCTTTGTGTATACCCTCGCGGTCTCGCTCAGTCGAGAGACGTGGTGAGCCGCTGGAAGCATCATCGGGACGGGCAGGGCTCTCATCGGACATGAGCATCGCGCGAGATCCTATCCGACGGCCCGGTTGAAGGTCTGGTTGCGTTTCTTCTAGCATATCCACAGAAGTTGCCCGTATACTTGCTTGGACAGTGTTGTCTCTGCTTCTCTCCCTATCCCCTGTGTTCGGTGTCACGGTCCTGTTGTCAAAAGACTGCCGCAACGGTGACGACCTATCGATATCCATAGTTTCCTGTGCCTTTGATTCCTGACTTTCCTCCAAAGTTGCCGCCGGGCGTTTTGCCGGAGAAGATGCCCGTGGATTTGTTGCCCGCACGAGCTCGGCAGCAGACGGATGGGATTGTCTTGGTGTGGTAGGCGACGCGGTCGGATCTTCTTGACCTGCTTCTTGTTCTCCGGGAGCTCCCATACCCATCATGGGTACCGGGGAATTGCCTCCCAGAGTCAGACCAGCGTAGGCGTCGGTAGGGGAGCTTCCTGTGGTGAAAGTGCTACTCGAACGTGAGCTGTTTGAGTAGAAAGAACCTTCACAGATCTCGTCTTGAAGATGAGGGGGAATGTATCGCGGTGGGGATTGCGTGGATCGTTGGCTATCTGGAGCAGTAGAGATAGTCGTCAAGTGAGCATGCGCAGGCTGACTATTCACGTCATCCGACGTAGTAGGCGAGTTGCTGTCACTCTGCACTTGGGAATCGGCTCGGGCCTCGGGGACAAGCTTTCTTTTCTTGTGGGAAGCCGTGATGAAGGGGGGCTGCTCACGGCTGTGAGCAGCTTGTACAACAGAGGTGCTCAAGTGTCCTCGTGTGGGACGTGGCAATCGCCACTTGGACGACGAAGAAAGAGCAAGTAAGTAAGGCCGGACCCGAATAGTCTCAGAGTACCGAACAAGTATTATTCATATCGCAAGTCGTTGCAAAAGTAGGGAGGGGTATGTAGGTGTGCGTCTAGCAGTAGGCAGTGCTGCTCTATTACCTGAAAGCTGCCTCGCCAAACAACTTACGCCACCCAAACAGGACTGCAAGCTCCGTCACCCAAACACGAGAGGGGTTTTGTACTGCTTCGAATACTGTCAAGGTGTCAAGAGGAATGCAGTCAAGACTCAAGGAGAATATCTCATTCAGTTTCTACGGCGTGGAGATAGTAGTAAACCTTCATTGTTTAGATGTTATTTTTGGCTTCTATTTTTAGGTTTATTTTTCTTTTTCCTTACAACAGGCAAGGCATCAAAAGATTCTATTGTCCATCTACCGTGTCTAGCCTCGCTATGGGAGAGCGGACATCTACAAGCAATGAGAAAGCCCACTACCAAATGGGCTCACCCATGATAGCATATCCGGAAAGTATAGCCCTGCAGGCCATCCCATCTTTCGCATCAGCCTCTACTACGGGTTAGGTTAAACAAAGAGCGATACTACGGGTATTAACTTGAACAGAGACTCCTGGATCATCACTTGGAGTGCTCCGAGTTCAGCCATGAGAATGCCGAGGCTCCGCCCACTGGATTCGCGGACCTTGGTTTGCTCGTCTGAGGGATGGGGTTCTCTTTAGAGGGGGCCTCGCTCCTCCCGTCAGCAGAGTCCATCCGACGAAGCTGGGATCCATGCGATTCTGATCCACTAGCATTGCCTCGTTTGCGGCCTTCGTCAAAAAAGCGGGACTGACCAGCTCCAGGAGAAGTTGCAGATGTAGCGGTAGAGGCTACCGTCGACGCCGCGGTCGAGCTGGACAATGTCCTGGATGCTGGCTTTGTAGGCTTGAGCACTTTGATACCTGTGTCCCTTCTTTGGTAGCCAAGGCTAGGACTCTTGCTTGCATTCGCCCAATCCATTTGATTTGTGACACTACCTTCGCGTCGCCAGTTATTCCAGATACCACCTGATGCAGCGGAACCGGAACGAGGTGGTGTTGGGCCCAAAGCGCCTGCCGACTCTGAGGCTTTCTGCTCTCCCTTTCCTGTCAATATTTCCAGCGACGGTCTCTGCGCCGAGGTCGACCGGACTGCACTGGGTGTTGGTATGTCTTCTTCAGCAGTTATATCGGGCCCCTTATATAGGGGACTACCGTTGGCAGATGTGGTTAAGGCAGATTCCCTCACTTTCTCCTTAGGCGATGCATCTTGGACAAGGGACATAGGCGTTGGTGATGTAACAAATGACGGCGGCAGAACCGGGTCCTCATTCGCGGACGACGTCGGAAATGGCGGAAGGTCGGAAGTGTGGACTTGTGAGGGATCTCCACTAGTGATGAATAAGCTTTTAAAAGTTGCGTCGTTTTCGGGCCGCACTAGTGGTACCGTCACTTTGTTGTGGTCATCATCAAAAAGCACAACTTGGTTGGAGGAGAACAATACATCAGCATTGTGGATTCGTAAAGTGTCACTTCCAATGAAGATCTGGATTGCTTTGGAACCGACCTCTGCGGGTTTGGAATCAAAAACTGTGAAGTCGACAGTTATCGTTGGAAGCTGCGGAGCAGGGCTACTCGAACGAGAGGATGGCGGGTGGGTTATGGCCTCGGGCAGATACATTGGAAGTCGGATAATACGATGACCAGTGTCGTCTTGCTTTAAAAGACCGGTAAAGCCTAGGCGTTCGATAAGACAGAAGTCCAGAAGCGACTTATAAGAACCAGTACACACTGCCGCATAGAGTAAACTGTCGTGCTTGAAGTTCATATCGAGCCAGCATCGTACAATCGACGGAACTGAACCAAGAACGAATAAACCAGGAGCTAGATTCGGGGTACCCGGATATGAAGCTGCCGACTGTCCCAATCCAAGTGCTGTATCCAATCCAAGACTGTTGGCACGCCCAGACGTTGCAGAATGGGCAGACTGCCCGCCGGAACTTTGCCGCCCTTCAGATTTGTATGATGAGGTTCTTTCCGTGAGCGGCAGACCACCAATACTACTGCCCGTCCGTGGAATGATGTCAATCGACGTTCGCGAGTTCTGGGCCCAGTGTCCCTGGTTAGCGCTTTCATCGAAGCGGACGCTATTAGCACGGGAGGTCGCTCCACGTCTTGGTTCAGTTTCGGCGTCAAGATGGAGGCTGCCAATCATATTCTGCTCATCATCGAACCCGCTAAACGTATCGCTTTGGAGATGGTGCAAAGCGCCTATGACAGGCGCGTTAGTTTTTTTTTTTTTTGAGAAAAAAAGTGGGGAGTGAGGGGGGCACAGCTCAGGCATGCTCACCTTGATGTGGCGTTCCGCTCAGAACGGAAGGGAAAGATGCGGTAGAACCCCATACCGATTTGATGCGGGAATCATCATCTTGACGTCGCTCTAGACGTAATAACCGCTCATTGTGATCTTGCTGTATCTGCTGGACGCGGAGCATCTCGTTATGGAGGCGCCACGGGTCGCTCTGAGGAGTAAAAGGCGTTGTCTGCGGATCCATGCCCTCCAGTCATAGAGTCGCGCAAGAGATATGGCCACGGCCTTGGCGTCCAGTAGAAGACGCCTTGGCGTAGCCTTTGCCTCCGCAAGCCACCACCTTGGATCTTCCTCTACCTACCAGCACCCTCCACAGCCCTGGACCGGTCGAATGTGGTTGGTGCGATCCCTTTCTATGACACGAATAACGCAGGACCGTAACTAGATGGCAATTTTCAAGTGTATTCAAGGGATGGGAGTCAGATGAGGTTGTAGGAAGCAAAGGAGCGGTCTGAGAAGTTACGACGACGTTGGTGACATTAAAAGTGGTATCGAGGAATTGGTAACAGGGTTGCAAAGAGATCGAAATGGAGCCGGAGTTGAAACAAGAGCCGAGAGTGGTACACAGGTTCGTGGGGCGCAGTTTAGAGAGAAGTGACGGCAACGGATTGCCTACAACAGAGGATGTAAGGGCGAAAGCGAGATTGCGGGCAGGTTGGCTTCACGTAGAGCTTGTATGGAGAGGTAGACGCGATAGGCGAAAACCGTAACGTTGAGCCGTTGACGTAGTCTAGTCGAGATCAGAGTAGAAGCAACACTTAGATGGGTGTTGTATGTAGCATGTCGCAGGCGTCTACCGCCACTAGAGGGTCAACATCCATTACTGACGCTGACAGTCCTCCGGCCAATCACCGCTCGCTACAAAACTCCATCACATGCCACCATCCTCGTCAGCTCACTACCGCAAAGATTACCACCGCAAAAAACCAACGTATACGTCGTCGCAACCTAAATCATTCCTAAGGATGGACCGTAAGTCATTTCCATGCTAACGCGTCGTCCCATGCAGGAAACACCAAGGGCAGCCTCTCCGGTATCTGATCCGGCCATGTCTCTCGAATCAAATCCATCAGCTCTGCATACAGTACCTCATATGCTCTTGGATTGAAGTGAATCCCTTGAAATTCATCGTCGGCTCACTGTTCGTTCGAAGAGAGGTGCCTTTCAACTTACCGTCATAGAGGAGATGTTCCATCTGGTCCACCTTGGGAAGCTGCTTGGATCCAATGAGCATGTCTCCCCCTTTCCATCCCACTTCCAACATGAGGCTGGTCCAGATGTCGAGCACAGGAATCTGACATTCTCTACCGAGCTGCCGGACGATCTCGGCGTAGTGTCTCGTGTTCTCTGCGGTTCTTCGCCTTTCAGTGAAACCCTTTGCACGATCGGTGATCTCAGTTAGGTACTCATCGATTGGTGGGGGGGTGATGAGGATGATTCTTGGATTCTGTGCTCTCACTACCGGGTGCTGAATGATTTCTAGCAGATTTTTCCGATACTCATCCAGCGATATATGCTGGGGACTTTCGCATCCGTTTGGCAGGCGAGCATCGTTCGCGCCGAAAAACACAGTCTAGCATAAGACAGTCAGTGCATTCACCCGTAGCGCCGGCTCACAAGGTATACCAGAAATTTGACACGCGCTTCTTGTGGCGGGGGAACAATATATGGGAGCACTTTCAATGCCTGAGATGTATTGTAGCCACTGGCCAAGGCCCTTCAGAAATGCGCACGCTGTGATCGGTTCTACTAGCTTACTTGAATCCTCGATTGATAATATCTAACCGGCGTATGTATGCTATCCAGTAATATCTGTCAGTGCGGATATATTCTATTCGAGTCCGACATTGTGTAACAGAGCTTGTGCGTGACAAGCCACTATACAGGAACGTGTAGGTACCTTGTTGGAGTGCAGGAGCGAACCCAAATCCTTTTTCCTGAGCACTTGACTGTTGGGTAATGGAATCCCCAAAAAGAATGAACTGATCGTACGGAGCCATGGATATCTTGAAAGAAAGGCAGAAATGAAGCGGAAAAAATCAGACAAGTGGACCATTTGCTAGGGGAGCCTTAGTCCAATCATCCTCCATGTATACCGAGCCCTGTCGGTATCTGTTGCTGGTGGGCCGAGCAGATGGAGTATCCCAAAGCAACGCTAGTGCCTATTCTACAAGGTACGCTTTCCGCTGGGGGTTTTCTCCATAGTGACTTCGTGTTGTAGGAAAACAAAGATAAGGGACAAAAAAACAAAACGAAAAGAAAATCATTGTGACCATGCATGGCTTGTGTCTTGAGAGCGACGCGTCGCAAAGACAGGTCGGCACTTGGGCAACGAGGCGTCCGCGAATCTCCATCCCCATGAGCGCGCCTGCGTCTCGAATGTAAGCAGTCACGTCATGCATGGCAGACGCAGAGGCTGCAGGGACTCAATGGTGTCAGATGCGGCGAAAAAGCAGAACCAGTCGAGATTTTTTGAGATACGCCCGGTATGCTCCTTTGGGACTACGGTACCTGGCACCCCACGTAGACTAGGTATCTCCTACGGAGTACTAGATGCCAAACCACGAAGCCAGTACGTGTGACCGTCTCGGCACCGCATTTCTTGCCCCTCCGCGGCCCTCCGCGCCCTCACCCAAGAGGCGGACACATTCCTGGACGACAGTGGCCTCTGGCTGACACCCGTCTGGAATGGATGCCATTAGCAAAGCTTCATTCCTTGTCCGATCTGTGTGGCACGGTCCAGCCACCGCCAGTTTCCCCAACCCGTTGCCAAGTGTCATGACTGCGAGCCCCCCCCGGCTGACCACATGGCCTCGTTGTGGTCGCCTGATCCCAAACATTCACTCCATCTCAACCTGGCCGTTTGTCTTCCCATCTGCATCCTCCTCTCACCGCATCTCAACTCCGTTGAGTGTTGGTACACTATGATTTGAATAACATGTAGTCTTCTCCACCGTCCACCATGCCAACCTCTTACCATTCCTTTGGTGATAGTGATAGCATAAATACTACTAATGATAGCAACAATGACCTTGGGCTAGCCCCCGATGGCTATTCAGACCCTCTTGCTCCACTTTCCCCGACAGCATCGAGACATCTCAAATCTGCTCCCACATCCGAGGTTGACCTACGGCACGGAAGGCACAGTCGAAGCGACACTCTCGATGAGCGATCTACCCTGCTCGGCCACCAACATGGCCCAACCAGGTTCTATACCTCTGTACCTTCATCCCTTCCTGGAACGCCGCGACCGTGGCTCTCAAGACAACAAAGCGGCGCAGTGAGCGTACGAATGCCGCGGTCTGCTACCAGGTCGGGCTCCCTGAGCTTTAGCCAAAGGCTCTTCAATACGTTAAGTTCTCAGGGGGATTATGCAGCAGGTAAGCAGATCCGACACCAATCTGCCTTGGCAAGCTGCGAGACATCTGACCAAGTGGGAACAACAGAGGGCAGTCTCGAAGATTCCAAGGCGTCTGCTCCACGGTATGAGCGAGGCTGGTACGATCAGTTCACATCTACAGATTGGGTGCACGACAGCATAGCCGATGCGTTCCGCATGAAAGAGCTGCGCAGCCGGAAAGACATTCGAGGCAGGATAATAGCCTGGTTCGATGGGGCACAGGGTTGGTTATTGGTGGCCATCATTGGTTGCATCACCGCGTTGGTTGCGTACGCTGTCGATGTATCGGAGACTGTTGTGTTCGATTGGAAAACAGGCTTCTGTTCGGAGGGGTGGTATCTGAGTGAAAAAAGATGTTGCGCAGGAGCTTCGGTCTGCGGCGCGTGGAAACCGTGGTCCTCTGTGGTCCAAAACTCATATGTGAGCAACGAAGTTGTAGAGTACGTTGCTTTCACGGCACTGGTCATGGTCTTATCAGTCATTTCGTGCTTACTAACCCTGACGACAAAAACGGTCATCTCCTCTTCCGTATCATTGGCAACTTTGGACGAAAACCTGGGCGCAGATACAGGGAAAGAAAATAAGCATGATGAAGAAGACGATCAAGACAGCATCAATACAACAAGCGGTCCAGAACAACAACAACAACAGGCTCGGTACGGGCAGCGGAAACCACCCATGGTCTTTTACAGCGCCGCTGGGAGTGGGGTCGCAGAAGTCAAGGTGATCAACAGTGGATTCGTTCTTCACGGATACCTTGGGTTGAAGACACTAACAATCAAGTCTCTCGCTCTCACACTGAGTGTCGCTTCCGGGCTGTCTCTTGGCAAAGAAGGACCGTTTGTGCACATCGCCACCTGCATAGGTAACATTGCGTGTCGTCTATTCTCTAAATACAACCAAAATGACGGCAAAAGACGTGAGGTCTTGAGTGCAAGTGCGGCAAGTGGTGTCGCCGTTGCCTTCGGTGCACCAATCGGCGGTGTACTGTTCAGTCTCGAAGAAGTCAGCTACTACTTCCCTCCGAAGACGCTCTTTCGCACCTTCTTCTGTTGCATCATTGCCGCCTTATCACTCAAGTTCTTGAATCCTTACGGGACAGAAAAAATAGTGCTTTTTGAAGTGCGGTATCTGACCGATTGGCAGCCGTTTGAAATGGTTGCTTTTATCCTGGTTGGCATTTTGGGTGGCGCGATGGGTGCATGTTTCATCAAGGCATCCCGATTCTGGGCGCAAAGCTTTCGACGGATCCCCATCATCAAAAGGATGCCCGTTCTCGAGGTGGCTTTGGTCGCACTCGTGACGGGTCTGTCATGCTTTTGGAATCGCTATACCCGGCTACCTGTGACGGAATTACTCTTCGAACTAGCAACGCCGTGCGACGCGTATTCAGAAGACGGCAATTCGCTGTGTCCGTCAAATGAACGATTACCGCAAGTCATTCGTCTTCTTGCTATTGCCTTTGTTGTCAAAGCGGTTCTTACGATAATCACGTTTGGCATCAAAGTGCCTGCTGGAATATATGTACCATCCATGGTCGTGGGTGGTCTCCTAGGCCGCATTGCTGGCCATATTGTACAGTATCTCGCCCTGAACTACTCGCACACCGGCCTTTTTGGGGTGTGCAGTCCGGATAGTGCACCTGAGTCATGCGTTGTTCCCGGAGTGTACGCCATGGTTGGTGCTGGCGCAACCATGTGCGGCGTGACACGACTGTCGGTCACCCTTGCCGTCATTCTCTTTGAGCTGACCGGCAGCCTGGACCATGTGCTTCCCTTCTCCATTGGCGTTTTGGTCTCCAAATGGACTGCAGATGCGCTGGAACCACGTAGTATCTATGATCTTCTCTTGGATATGAATTCTTATCCTTTCTTAGATAATAAAGTTCGACCAGTATTCACCACTGAGCTTGGCGACATTACTCCACGCATTCGCGAGCAACGACTTATTGATATTTCAAGCTCGCCGCTGATACCAGCCAAAATTTTGCGCAGCAAACTTGATTACTTGCACTCGGTTGGCGAACTGGATGGCGGTCTTGCCATCGTCAGACAGGGGATCTTAACGGGCCTCATACCGGGCCCTGACCTCGAGTACGCCTTGGATAAGCTGAACGACGAAGACAAGAGCTTGTGTCTGATGTCGACGCAAGTGCGATGGAATGGACTGGATGATAGCCCAGATGCAGACCTGGATCCCACCGACTTTACCCCCTACATTGACCCTGTAAGTTTCGCTGGTTTAACCATGTTCAATGGATGAAATGTGCTCATTATGCAAATAGGCTCCAGTAGCTTTGGACCTCCATTCGCCCATGGACCTGGTCTACGAATGTTTCGTCAAGCTTGGTCTCCGTTATATCTGCGTCCTCCGAGACGGACGCTTTGCGGGACTTGTACACAAAAAGGCGTTTACAAAATACATCAAAGAACTAGAGGAAGAGGGACACTGAAAGCAATCTGTGTAGCTGATGAGGAACGCCTGTTCGTCGTGTCGACGTCTGTTTATTGTTTGGCGCTGGTCGGTGATTTTGATCAAACAGGGGGCAATAATTGACATGGAAAGACATGTGACTAGATGGATAGAAGTCAAGCTCAGGCGGACGTTAGCATTTGTATGATGTACATGCCTGCTCTGGATATGGTCTGGTCCTTCCCAAAATTATTTCCACTGCATCCATTTGCGGACCTTTAATTCAGTGGGTGCCTTGCTCTTTCGTCCGAATATGTGATATGACGTGACGGTCAATCTTTATGATACGTCTCGTCATCGACCGTCGATAGTCTCCAATTTGCAACGCCATGCAAGCCTTGACCAAATTAGAGATCTTCTACACAGCCCAGTGCTCTCGTCAGCGGTTGTCTGGCCGGCTTACGCACTGGATATGGGTAACAAATTGTTTAAGAGAAAAAAAAGAGAGCGTACTGGAAGACTTGTCAACCAATCTTGTCCAACAATCTCCTCTTTTCTCTGTCAAGTAGCTCTTCTTGTACTTCTTCGGCCGTAGGGACTCTCCAGTCTGGAATCTCCTCCCATTCCATGTTCCTGTTTCGATCCATGTCTGAGCCAGTATCGGGGAAATTAGCTTCCGCCATTAGTCGCTCGTAATTTTCCTTTTCCACCCGCGCTTCGTATGCCAGCAGCTCCCCATCTTCTTCGTCCAAGTTGTACCCGTAGTATGCGGCATCCACTGCCCGTCTGAGGTCCGCCCTCTTTTCAATTGGCCTGCCCTCCTCCTCGTCTCCTGCCTTGGATCGTGTAACTTCAAACATTTCTTTTACGCCGGGGAGCTCCCTTGCTCGGCCAAAGTACCGATAACCCTTCCCACCTCCAGGTACCTCTCGTCCGTCTGCATCCACAAGCCTGCCACCCCTCATGTAGTTCGGCCCCCCGAGCTGTCGTATTTGTACTTCCCACATGTACTTCTCTCGCATCAGCTTGTTGATCTCATCATTGAGGTCACGAAGCTGGTAATCACTGAGGCTGGGATCTTGGATTTTGGTGACCTTTCGGGAGATTTCCTTCAAGACTTGGCCGCGCCATTTCTCGCATGTGGGTACCGAGTCAACTGATGTGATAGCTTTCGGTCGTCTGGTTCGTCCAGCGTCAAGTATGCCAAGAGAAGCTGCTTGAGCTGCACGGAAACGAAAAAGCATGGACTGAGCTTTTTCGCTGTTACGAGCCTATTGAATCGTGTAAGCAACGTTGAGTGAAGGACCACAAGAACGTCGAAAACATACCATGATCGAATCGCTTGTAGATAATGGCCCTCGCTGCCTTAGAGTAGGGAGCTGAAATAAGGTCGAACAATATCGACGTCAGCTGAAGAATCAATCGGCCTTGACAGGTCGCAAACAAAACGCGTGCTACTCTGAGCTGAGGTAGATTAGGTAATTATAGGTACCTGCTGATGTCGGAAAAAGAGGTGTCGGCGCCGGCGTGCCAAGGAGAATCGGCGCATCGGTCTGGATAGAATTCCGAGCTTTTATTAAAACATGACAGTACTATATACGAGAATTCAATGTATCGCCCTGACAGCTGATATACATAAATAATGGACTCCCTTACCATTTCCGCTCCCAATCTGCTATTCTCATCTACACTACGCATATGTACATCTTATCGTGTCTTCAGCGAAACGAAATATGACAGGAATGCCTTCAAATGAACCCGTTCCCATCCTCTTCTCCGGCCGTAATGGCGCTTTAGCTAAGACTGTAGCCGAGAAACTTGCCCCTGAATATGACGGTAGGCATAACCCGGTCCATCGCCGTTACACTCCAGACAAACAGTAATCTAATTACTGTTTTCAGTTGTTCACATTTCCATCAATCATCGCGCAGATATGACAGAGATACCTGCCATCCTGCACGGCCACCTTGTGACGCCATCTTTCACTGGATCAAACCTTTATCGAGCCTTCAGTGAGCGTCGAAAACCTCGCGCCATCGTATTCAGCAGCAGTGTTCCGCGTGGTGAAGTCGAAGCGATCAAGGGTTTTACAAAGTCTGGCTCCGATGTTAAACTCATTGAATACGGGAAGGCCGACATCTTGAAGTACGGGTTTCCGGGTACATCGGCGATTGTGAGGCTCATAAAAGACATGTTAAAGGCCGAGGATTTGTAGGCTTGTCAAGTGGTCTGTTGGTCTGGGCTCACATTTGCGAGTACGGTTTGGATTTCTTGCATAATGATACCCCATACAAATGACGAAGCTCAAGACGAGCACGAAATTGCATTTTTCTGGTAGTTGTTTGTGTTAATAAGAAGCAATAAGATAGTACTGTAATACTACTTTTTCGAAGAAGTCTTCCCATGAGAGAAGATGGATTCCTTCAGAGTACTCAGATCTTTCCAGCTGTTTTCCCCAGTCTGGAAACGCGTGGCCTTTCTTCTTGCAAAAGGGACCAGCCCCATGATTCGAGCTGGCTCTCAGCGAAAAGGCAAACAGCTGAGTAAAGACTGATCTACCAGGCAAGGCCAAGATGCCCTGAGCAATCCCTGTCCGCTTTACTGACTCTGTGCTATTATCAGTAGTCACGTCCTTAAGACCTGGGTGTGGTTGGCTGGGTCTTTTTGCAAGACAAAATCTGTTTTTGCGGTCGCTCGCTCAGTCATCGTCCCAATTGGGATTTGGGCCAGGAGGTTTGGGACCTCCTGCCTGCCTTGCAACAATGATTTGATCTACACTGAGCACTGTCCTGGCTGCTTCACTCGCCAACTTAACAGCCCAGCTCTTAGTGACCATAAGGTCCAGTATTCCTTCATCCTCCGCATCCAGGGTACCGGTCCCATCGTCGTTCTCCAGGTCAACACCCATTGTACACACCTCCAGTTGCTCCTTATCCTTCTTTCCTGCTGAGGGTGACTGATGTGAATGCGCTGTGTAGAGCCGCGCTAACACCTCTGTGGCATCAAGACCTGCGCTGTCCGCTAGCACTCGGGGAATGACCTCAAATGCTTCCGCGAATTTCTTCATCGAATACTGCGCTAGTCCTTGGGTCCTTTGTGCTACTCGCGATACTCGCTCTACGATTTGCATTTCCGCTGCACCAGCTCCCGGGATCAATCTTGCGTCTTTCGTAATCGCTTTGACGACATTGACACCATCATCCACTGCGCGTTCGATATCATCAAGAGCGTTCTGCGTTGCGCCTCGGAGAACCAACGTGGCGGTCCTTGTTGCTTCGTTCTCTTGTCTAAACACTGTAACCCTATCGCCTCCAATCTCGAGCGTCTCGACAATATCAACATTGCCCATTTCATCTGGCATAGGCGCGCCTAACCTCGCTAACGGTGTTGCACCAACAACCCGGCATAAACGTCTCAGCTCAAATTTCGAAAGGACTTTGATGACAAGGATATCGTAACGGTTGAGGTAGTGCAAGGCAAGCTCGCCAATAGTGGATCCTGCGATGACTACTCTGAGTCCCGAGTCGTGTAATTCCTTAACAATTTGCTCAACTTGCGCCTCTTCTCCTCTTGTGAAATCTAGCATCTCCTTCGCATTGTGCAACAGCACCGTGCCCTTCGTTTCGGTCTGGCTGATATCGATCGGACAGCTGTAAACTCCTACCTTCGCCTTGGTAGCCTTCTTAATGCTTCCATCAGGCTCTCGCCCAAATACCATGCCCTTGACGACCCGTGACTGGGGCAACGAACCGCCCATGATTTTTACAACGCGAATGTTATCAATGTTGAAGTTCACCGGATTTCTGGGCAGCACAGCAAGAACGGCCTCAGCAACGAGATCAGATAAGAAATCTTCGGAGCCAGATTGCTTGGACGCGATCACAGTGCGGATGGCTTTGCTAAGTTCTGGGAGGGAGCGAAGGTCGGAGACACTGTCAATCTCCAGTTCTGGAGCGCCATCAGCCTTTTCTGTTTGTATCTCTCCGGTGTTCGCGGCCACCAATATTCACATGGTTTTTTCTCCCGCCGTTTGGGGAGAAATGGAAAGAATAAACTGTAGAAATTTACCTTCCAGAGTTTTCAATGCTACATCGGTCGCCCTCTCATAGCCACCCACAACATCACTCGTCTTCAGGCCCATACGAAGCAACTCCTCGGCCTTGCGCAGGAGCTCTCCTGCCAGTACCATAACCAGATTTGTAGCATCACCCATTTCAGCTTCCTGCTGTTGGCTTGCCATGACCAGCAGCTTCGCCGCCGGATGGACAACTTCAAGCTCACGCAAAATCGTGGCAGCATCGGATGTCAAAACCAATTTCTGGAGGTGATTGATGACGATTTTATTGCGCCCGTAAGGCCCCAAAGAAGTGCTCACGGTCGAGGCGATAGTGCGACAAGCATCGATGTTACGGAGAACAGCTCCATCCTCAGCATCGTGACTAGGCATGCCGATTGCGTCAGTGAGGTATTCACAAGAGACTGAAATTCTGGAGTACTGTTTTTACTTTTGGTATCCTTGCTTGAAGAGCCCACTGTGCGGGGCGTTAGGTATGGAGAGCGACATGGTATATCAACTAGATGGTTGGGCGGAAGATACTGACAAGGGACGGGTGATGGAGGTGGTGAGTTGAGGTTTAAAGGCGCGTCAAGAATCTGAATTTGAGCTGGGGACCACGCGTCAGGGTCTTCATGCACGTCCCCCCCGACCTAGGTACCTAGGTACCAGGCCACGCCAGTGTATAAGAAGTTGAAAAACTTCGAATATTGGATAGTAATTTTATTTAGCTTCTTAACAAGTTAGATGGTTTACCGGAAGTACCGTCCGTTGACACAGACGCTTCCCCAATGCCAGCTCTTTGCATTTGTACGGGAAGCCAATCACCGTTTATCTCATTGATCTTCCTATCGAAAAGTATACACAAGATTCTCCTAGGAATATTCCGATGTGACCAGCTGGATAGAGATTCTGACAAGTTTTTTTCCGAGTCTGAAAAGCTTATGATCACAAACAGTCTGGCTACTGTATTATCAGAAAACTTTGTAGTTGTAGAGCACGATATGCTGCGTATGGCTTAATGTAACTTACTGTGGATAAGACGCTTCTGGATTTTCCACCTAAGCATATGTGACAAACGCATCATTCATTGCTGACTCCTCGAACTGGAGCGCCGATTTGAGCGCTCGAGCTTCATCTATAGCCGTCATAGCCGAGTTATTATCAAACGCTGTAGCAGTGGCGGCTCTTTTGAGAGCATCATGATGCTGGCCTGTCTGCTTGATATCCCAGCATCTCATGCGCTTCAGCGCTACTCATCATGTCTGTTTGAACAGTCATTGTCAAAAGTCTTTTTATCATCTCTGCGCAGATCCGGGATCGTCTGTACAAGCGCTCAAGATATTGCATGCAGACCATAAAATAGAAGCGCCAGTCGCCGTTAGCTGTCGACTGCAGTAATGCACTGCAAACCGGCAAAGCGGCAGCGCTGACGATGGAATTATACAACCCGGTTGTAGCTGAGAAACGTATAAGAACACAATCTTTTTAAGCTGCTTCACAGATGCATCGGAAATCTTTTTCGGGACGCTATCGGATGATGCAAACGGTCGTAGAGGTGGAGAGAGGGCCTGCTGGGCATCTGATCAAAGAATTGGCTGGAAGACGTGAAGCATTACCCTGTAGAACAAAGCACTGGTGTGAAATTGGCGTAGTTTAGCGACATAAGACATATTAGAAAAGATACACATGCGTCGAGCTACGCTCGCCTTAAGCCATATCAGAAGAAAGGGTGTCTGCCCAAGACGGCAGCTTTTGACGCTATGATTCGGTAAATTTCGCATTGCAATGAAAACTTCATTTGTCCAGTGGAGATGTCCAGTTCGAAATGTGCGAGGTCTGATCACTCTCGCTCCAGCCTTCCTGCAATTGTCGCAAACGACTTTAGCGATACTGCGCATCAAACGAGCTGCTCGTGAGGGCCTTCCTTCCTGCGAGTTCGACTTTGGCGCCCGCGGCACAAGTTGATCACATTCTTTGTCCGCTACCTCAAAGATTTCATCTAGACAGGGCATCGTCAACAGCGAGTGGAATCATCCTGCGAGCCTACGATTACCCTCACATCTGGTCGCCCTTTTGCTAGGACGATGCCAATATCAACAACTCCACGGGCAACTACGACTTCGTTTTCAAGACAGGCAATAACATTAGTGCAGATCCTCATCTGCGAAAGGTGGGCCGTCATGTGCTGGAGAGCATTGCTGCAGCGGGATAAACGTTTCAATAAAGTACAGGACTTTACTCTTGCATTAAACGAGGATCGTCAATGAGGCATGGCAACGGAGAGCCCGCACCAGTAGCAAGCAATGATTGGCTACGTCTCCTGACCTTATAGCCATCCTCAGTCATCAACTTCTACGGAGAGCTATAAGGAGCACACCAGCAAATGTAAGGAGCCCGTCTAAGCCCCTGTCGTCTGTAAGAAAACATCTGCTTATAATATCACATTTCCTATCTCTCTGATAATTCACTTAACTTCCTAACTTAAAGAACATCTAAAAAGATATTAGGACTCGCAAAATTTTGGAAAAAGTCCCTTTGCTCATACCCTTCGCACCCTAACCCCAAAATCCTAACCCAAACACCCTTGCCCTGTTATCCCATCTTAAATAGTTAGAATAATGAGGTTTGATGGTTCAAAGATTAGTTTTGGATTCCTTACGTACAAGAGGGGTTCAGGCGATGGGCACCTTACATTTTCTGGTATGCTTCTTACAGCTCTCCAACTTCTACGACGTCAACATCATCCGACGGAGATCAGAAGTTACGCGTACTCCTTCCTGGACCTCCAACTGGTGCAAAACTTGTCTGTCTAAAGAGACCGCATACCATAGCAGCGTGTGAGTCGCGTCACCTGCGAAAGTCGAAGGTGCGTCGGCAAACGCCTGAAAAATTAGGACAGGTCTGACTACAAAAGTGCATGGGCGAGCGACTAACATACAGCTTCTGCCGCCAAGCGTTCCACAGATTGTGAATATGGGATCAATTTAGCAGAAACTCATTCAGAGGCCCTGAAAGACGAACCCTTTGTGATAGTAGCTTAAATGTAGTTGCAGCGATTATTTTACAAAGTAGGTTACATCTAGATGTCTCGCTCGCTTAGTCTTGATCGTGCTCTCTCCAGCCAAGTTGGCCCATACGCAAGACCGGCGGTCTCTTCGGTCAAAGGGCCTTGGACGCCAACAAATCTTGCTCTAAGCTCGGCATTCTCCAAGAATTCCAAGTCCTCTGTCACATCTTCATTGCTCTCAAAACCAGGAGAGAGCTCCTGGATGACTCTAACCAATTCGTCACAATCCGATAGCAGATTGATCTCCTGTTGGTCCCTTCGCCTCAAACACTCAGCTCGCCATTCGTAGAGCTGATCCATGGCGTCCTGTATCTGACGCTTAGAATCGTCTGATAGCTCTGGCGCTTCCATAAGTTTGCGTATAGGTCGATGCGCCTCACGCAGCTCGTGACAGAACGTCACGTCAATCCTCATGCCTTCGCTCAGAACTTTATCAACCGCCCACTCAATTCCCTTCAAATGACCGAGTCTAGCGTAGCCTTTGACAAAAATCGTCATGGCCGCAATGTCCATGGGGGCTCGTTCTGCGTAGGGGGAATTAAAGATCATCTCAAGGAGCTCGATTCCTCCTTCAGCACGTCCACAAACGATGAGATGTTTTGCTGCTGCTACACAAATGTAGTGCTTCGGATGCTTACCAATTGCAGCCAAGGATTTGTAAAAGTCCAGTACCATCTGGGTGAGCAGTGGTTGGCTGTGATCCTGTTGATGTTTTTGCAATCCCTGGAGCATAAAATGCTGGGAAGCGAGAGTGATGTCCGCTCCGGCGGCAGCAGCCTCCTGTAGCAAGTCGTGTGCTGGACCGGTATGGCCTTCGTTAGCGCGTAGGCTGGCATCCACAGCAATTGATAAGGAATACTTGGAATGCTGAAGGCCGGCAGATGAAAGGCTGTGCCGAAATGTTTCGACCGCCTCGGCTGGCTTGCGCAAGGAGAGAGCCATGATCATCTTGTGATCCAGAAGAGATGAACTGAATCTGTGCCGTGCGTAAGCATCTGGTCGGTCTTCCGGGCAGTGACCCCGGGCCGTTACACCCGGCAGACCACTTTCGTCTGCGGCTATATGCCAAACAGATGGCAGCGTTTGGAGCTTTTGCTCAAGTCTCGCCAACGGACCTTCGACCCACGATTTCCATACTGAACTCTCAGGGGAACCCGTGGATTTCAAAGGCCAAATTTGTTTGCGAGCATCAAAGGCGACAGCCTCGGTAGTCTTTCTCCAAAGCTGCGTTGTTATGAGGCCTTTTCTAGTTGCCTGCAGCAAGTAACACATTCGTACGAATTGGCGCCATTGAGGTCGATGTTTGACGAGAAAACAATCCATCATACGCAGGACGCTAAGTGCGTTAAAATGGAATGTGAAACCGTGGTCTACCAACCAACGCGACCAGGCCGTAGGAATCGACCACTGTCGTTCTAACACGCACCGCTCCAAAAATATGTCCGAAAGCCGCGCACTGGGCTCCATTCCATATTCTTCAATGACTTTGGTGATAAAATTCCAGCCTCGTTGAATGCCAAATGTTCTGAGAAACTCTCGGAAGATATCGCCAAAAGTATAGTAGCATTCGCGTGAGAAAGAAGACATCTGATTGGAAGTGTGAAGACGGGCTAACATCATTTCAACTGCAGGCCAGTGCCCGTCCATCGCCTGAGAGTGCATGATCTGAGCAAAACTGACAACATCTGCACCTGGACCGCGGTTGGACTGTAGGTCCTCCAAGCACCTTTGCGCTGCATCTCTGCGTCCAGACTTGTAGCATATCATTAACCAGCAATTGTAGGTGCTGACAGGCAGACTACCATGTCTCTGTGCCGATTGTTGTAGATCTCCGTACAGTCCTAGTACTAGCCGAAAGTTTGAAGTCTCGCGCCACACTCGCCGCAGAACACCATTGCAGGCATGCACTAGATCCTCTGCTAGAGTCCAGTCCGAATTCGCGCGTACCAATTCTCGGATTACGGCGACTGCAACATTGGGGAAGCCGCACGTCGCTGATACAGCCCAAACAATAGGGTGCTTTTCTGGGCTTTCTTGCCTTTGGTCCAATGTTTCGTTGGGAAGAGCGCAATGTTCCAGACAAGTACGAACAATAGGCTCTACACGATCTAACTTGTTCGGAAAGCCATGCCTCGCAGTCCACTCAAAGATCTTCATAGCTGCTCGCAAATGGCCTTGGCGGAGAACAGCAAGCATTACTTCATCAGAAAGTTGTACACCAAAACCCAATATTGCCTTGCCTTTTCCGAGGGCCATCCTCGGAATGACAGTCAGAGCCTCACTAGCTTCTTCGTATCGTCGTTTGGACAACATGTGATAAACTTGGGTTTGGATGAGCTGCAGTGCAGCTTCCTGTCCATGGTACGAAGAAGCCACCTCGAACAGAACGCGAGCCGCCGGGCAAAATTTGGTATTCAACGACACATCTAACAGCTGCAGCAGAAGACGACGATCTCTCCATCTTGCTGGTATACGCATGGGTAGTTCGATCAGATCCCTACTGTCCGTCTGCCGTCTCCTAGAACATGCAAGTATATGCACGAACAGATCAAGCGCCTCTTGATGACGACGCAGACGCATTAACCGGCTGCATGCTTCGTAGGCCAGATAGTAAGCAATTTGGTTGATTGTGTTCAGATCTTGAGACCGCCATGCCGCGAGTTGGTCCGATCCGAACGGGAAGTCTACACCTGTTAAAAGCTCGACCTGCTTTTGAGGCAAGATTCTGACCTTTTGATGCGTTTTTTCATAGAATTCAACATCACTCATTAGCTCCACCAGTTGAGCAATTCCGAAATTTTGATTCTTGGTCTCGCTAAGAAGCTCATCCAAGTGGTCACCGTTGCGCTGAGTTTGGGCGTCCGACCCGTTTTCAGCGAGTCCAGCTGTACTTTGTTCATGGCCGTTGGCCGCTCTCGTACTGTAATGCCCAATCACAGGGTTCCCTTGCGTCAAAGTTGCAGCAGCTTGAAGCCTGACCCGCCCCAAATCTCTTGCTGGCGGTCTTTGGTCCACAATCGTTGACGGCGCAGAAGTGTTGGAAAACTCGACAAACAGCGTTGGTGACACAGCGCTGTTAATCGTGCTGCAATCTTCTCGCTCCGTCCCTTCCCAAACAGTGGGTGGTCCAGGAGTTGAAGTCTCCGCATTAATTTCTTGGGTAGTGATGGTAGGGTCAATCTTATGTGATGCTTGGTGTGACACCGAGCTCCCATTAAGAACTTCTATTTTATTTGGCGAGTGTGCATCCTCGCAAGGCGCATATTTCTCCTGGGATAGATTTCGTAAGCCTTTCTCGACGTCTATCCCGGATTCATCGAGGAGGTACATGTTCTGTCTATGAGAGCGGTCATCAGTCCGGCCCAAACCTCGGTTGAAGACCGCCTCGACTTCCGAAACAGGGCTCGGCGATTCAGAGGTCGATAAGTCATTAACTTGGACAGGAATGGTCAATTCCGGTGGCTCTGCAGATGTTACCAGGGTCTCACTTGGCGCGTTGAAGGCGGGAGCGCGTCGATCATGATCTTTGTTGGTACTTGCTCTATCGTAATGGTATCCGCACTGGAAGCGGGAATCTATCTCGCAGATCTTTGATTTCTGTATTTTCGCAGGTCCTAGGGCGGCGATAGCATTCGGGCCACGACTTCTGATGCTGGACCCCGGTTCATCGGAACACAAGTCGCGGTTGTTCTGAGCCGCTGCTCCGGGCTGTATGGCCTCGAAATCTCCCCATCTGTGGGCTGGTCGCTCTTCGAAACATCTTTGAGCTATCGCCCGCCCTTGTAAGGTTATCACTCTGAAAGGAGTCTCATCCTTGCTTTTCGAACAACTGTAAGGTGCCTCTCGTGATCTTCTTCCATCAAGATTCGCTTCATGTGCTTGAAGCTGCGCTAGTTGGTAATCCG
Source organism: Bathelium albidoporum (assembly GCA_021031095.1). Lineage (NCBI taxonomy): Eukaryota > Fungi > Ascomycota > Dothideomycetes > Trypetheliales > Trypetheliaceae > Bathelium > Bathelium albidoporum. The sequence continues at coordinate 39,787 of JAGFVP010000157.1, forward strand.
ACTCTTCTGACGCTGATCTGCTCTTTTGGCAGTGCGCCCGTTCGTAGTTTCGCTCGGCTTGGCTGGGTAGAAAATCTGTCCGAGGGGGGTTCGCATCAACTACACTTTGTGCTTCGTAATAAGAGCTGTCAGCTCGAGCTTCAGCTGCCTACCAGTAGGTCAGCAATCCGCCTAGAAGTGCCTCTAAATTGACCGAAGGCATTCCATGAAGTGCAGCAGTCCCTACCGGTCTGTTACCAATCCACCGTTCGCAAGACTGTAGTTTCCTCTTATTCTCGATGATACGCTGCGCTGTACAGATCCTCCGCCTTCGTTCTTCGGTGAGTAAGACGCCAAGTGCTGCTATGGTACCTGAGCCAACGTATGCGAGCTGTTGAAGAAGACGACGACCGGTATTTGAGGATGCCGGGGGCATGACACGACGGGAGGGAAATAGTCTGATCAAGACACGGCGACATAGCAGCCGAGATGTAAGTCATCTCATGAATAGCCGATTGCGAACAGCATAGGGGCGACTTGGATCTGCCATCATGATCGAATTCTCACGATCGGAACCGGAACCCAACTCCGGGGAGTCAAGGAAGCGCGGGACTTAGGCATGAGATCTTTCCGCTTCAGGAATGGTCCATGTACACATGGGGTACCTTGGTACCTTAGGTAAGATAGGTACCTTACCTACCCTGCCTTGAGGTATCCAAGTACCTGGGAGGTATCTCCTAATATCTTTAGTCCACCTGCAAGTTTTTCAAGGACGTTCTCACAAACATGCTGAACAGCAGCTCGGCTAAAGCTGGTCTAACATGTAGTTGGTTGAATGATGGGAATTTAGTTCGAAGGTCTAGTAAACTGTAGTCCTCCGATACTCGCCTGGCCCCCAAAAGCTCAGCGACGATTAATGGGGGACAGAATCTTTGAGATAGACCTCCGTGCCTGTATGCTGAACCACCGATCCAACTCATGCAGATATCTCACCAACGCGCCTTGCTCTGACACGCCATTGCCCTAGCTTCGTTCTACAAAGAATAGGCCACCTACTGACCGGAATCACGCAAGCGCCGACAACTGGTCAAACCAAGATCAATTGAGCTCCCCGGGCAAAAGCAAGTCTGGATACAATGGACGAACAATGTTCCAACACCACGCGGCTACCGCGTCTATCTGCTTGGCGTCGCGTATCCAATCCAACATGAGCCGTACCGTTTCCTCCACCTCTTCCTGTGAGATTCTCTCTCGGCTAATACGGCCAAGAAGGTTATCCTCTAACGACATGCGCAGAATCAGCAGCATCCCCATAAAATTCTGGGTCCATGCGAAAAAGAATGGCACCAGGCGTTTTTTGGCTTTTGGTGGATACATGATAATGGGCCAGCCCAAAGCGCTTTCAAGACACGTCACGATACACTCAATATCCTGCTTGTTGACGAGGTGCGGAAAATGCAATGCCTTGTAGACAAACGGTCGATGGATTATAAATCTTGCGTAGTAGTACCGCGTCCGTAGATGTGCAGTTGCGATGTCTATGTTGTACCGGTAACTGGTGCGCGACCCACTCAGGTGAGGTACCGGAGAGAAGAAAGCTGGCTTCAAGCCGCCTATCGTCTCTCCGATCCCGGCTAAGATCCTGTTCTCCTTCTCCTTCCATTGCAAGGGACTGGGTAAAACAGCGCGCCAGTTGTCGAGTTGCCGAGACAGCTCTGCAATCACACGGATGGGTGGCACGCCGTAGTGATCCATGGACTCTGCCTTTGAAGTGATTGCTATGTTTGCCTGGTCAGCTTTTAATTTATGCCATCGAGAATAGTGCTTCTCACCATCAAAAATGGCTGCGTGCGCACTTGTGGTGAGTTGGCGAATGGCTATCATAGCAAGGAAAGGTAACTGGACATGAAAACGCTCCTCATCAGGGCTTTCATTCCTGTGTTGGCCTCCAAAATATGGTAGTGCGACCTCTGCCTCCAAGTCATTGATTCCAGTTTGGGGTAAATCAAGATCAAGATGGTACCAGCTGCAGCGTCATTAGTACAGGAATGGAACATAGGCGCTGCGACCTACTTCTCAATGAGATTGCACGTCCAGTAATTGCGCTGGACCAGATCACCATGGTGTGAGTTCCAGTCTATAGAGGTACTAGCGTATTGTCAGTGGTTCAAGGATCATGACGGCGGACTGAGTCGAAGACGTACCACTGGATATAAGCCTGGCACGTCATCGACGCAGTCACTGTGAAGCGCCAGAAATCCTGCAAGATGTTCAGCATACACTGCTCCTAGGTCATTGCATATTACGAACCAGGTATCTTCCACAGCTCTCATAATACAGGCTATGAGAAAAGAGATAAGCGCACTGCACTGAAGCCAGGCATACAAGAGCTAATGAATGGAAGAAGCCATACCTCGTGAGCAGCAATATCTGAACATTCTCCAATGTACACCCAGAGAAGGCGAAGCCAAGCCGCTTTCTCGCTTCATTAAATATGTCTAGTCCAGGTGGAACTTCAGGTGAATCACTTTGAGAGCTGCTCGGATAGCCCTCGGCGTAGCTAATGGGCTCACCAGAATGCACATTATCCGCAACCTTGCCAAGGGCGAGGACCAACAGACATAGAATGGACGAGAAATCGGAATCTCCAAAACCGAACTGTACCACATGTCGCAAATGGCCACTCCAAAAGTCTTCCTTGTCAAGCAAGGGATAGAGAGCATTGTACGTATCGAAATATTGCAATACATATCTCGACATGGTTCCATCATCTAAAGCAGGAAACCTTACACGCTTTGTGTGCATCGTCGGATCTTGACCAGGTATTGAGATGGGAGTACTTGACAGATAGGTGTCGACTGGCAGGCTTCCGGGGTGCTTGACAAGGTCTAATCTGTGAAACCACGGCGTGCCCTCCTGTTCTATCTGTTGGACGTCGACGACGGCATCATTGCCAGCATCAATCAGTAATTTGCCAATGCTTGGCCATAAAAGGACCCTGTGCGCCGCCGTAACATGCCGATACGCCTTACGTGGACCCGCCGACCCTTCCATAGTATATCTACCAACGGCTGTCCCATCACTGACAGCAGGACTTTCGATTGGTATGGTGCGCGGCTGGGAAAGGGCAGTGCTACCTGGTGTTTGACAGGAGGAAGGAGTCGAAGGTACTCCCATGGCGTCGACCTTTGTTTCAAGTCTCTGCAGGCTTTCGAGAATCTCGGTGAGGGTTTTGTCCTTTCTGGCGGGATCTGTCAGTGGAAAGCACTACTCGATTGTTTCAGACCACCACATACTTGGTAGGCTGCGTTTCACGATAATTACATGGTACGTTGAGTCGTTTACACAAAGAGCACTGCGGACGTCTTTCATCACACTTAGACTTTCGACTGCGGCACGTTTCGCAGGCCTGAGCTGCAATCGCGGCCCTCTCGCGTCTTTGAGAGTTTTCTGGGCCTGTAGGTTCAGGAGGTGGAGGGCTCAAATCCATGACATTGGCGTCGACGGGGCACTGGCAAGCGTTCCGCAGGCAAGTGGCTTTCGCTTCTGAATATTGCTGAATAGGTATACAACTGACTAGCCGGGCTGGTAGGGCAATCGAGATCCGTGAATTCGTCAGCCAATCAAGTGGACAGCGCAAGCCAGGACGGCAACCAAAAAGGAGGACAGCTGACGAGAGCAGTGACACACAGATCGGAGAAGCATGAGGAGAGCAGGGGAGTCATCAACCTACATGCAGCACAGTCATTCGGTGATAATGAAGTCCCTGAGTGATCACTGTGGCGACAGCGGATGTCGGACATGCCTCCGCTGCAGATATTGTACAGCTCGGGTTCAGCGTCACTGTGTCTTGAGCAGATCACAATCATGTAGCAGTACCAACAGGGGGAGAAATAGAAATGGAGAATTAATTGTCGACAGGCGACACTGCGATCTTGATAGTGGCCGGTACAAGAGCTGCTGGGGTGGAGCTCAAGCAGGACGACGAGACTAAGGATGCGAAGATCAAGCGACATTGTTGTCCAAGCGACCCCTGTTCTACAGAGCTACGGCATCTTGTTGATCGTCCACTCCAGATTCTCCACTCGAAGCGAAGGAGGCGAGATACCAGAAACATATCCACTTCCTGGCAAAGAAAAAATCCTCCTGATGCGGACTGAACTCCGAACCAATCATAAGTCATCCCTGGAGCTGTTTGCGTCATAAGTAGGAGTGCTTTCCGAACCACCTGATTTGCTGCCCGTCGGCTTGTGTGACGAACCAAGCAATTCATACCAGCTGCAGCATAGGAGCTAACGCCGTTGCGAATCCTGACCCAGCACCAATTATGCTCGTGTCACGGCTGCCGATTCTCATAATGCGTCTGCCCGCGCACAGAGGAGCGATTGGGACCTTGTTCTTCCACCACGGTTGTTGGTTGATATGCAGATCTACCTGTTAAGCACGTCGGTATTGTCACTCTGTACGTGTAACAAGGCCTCCCAATTTACCAATGTGCACCCGTGGCGTACGGATTATTCCTGGCATAATTTGTAGTCCTGAGCCGTTTAAGTTGGGAGAGCCAGAAATCACTTTTGCCGTCTTCCAGATTCTCCATTCTGGACTATCAAGCATCCGGTGATGGGCTTCAAAAGCCAAAGTTGGAGAATATGCTAGGACAATGAGTACATCAGGTCGAGTAAGTGGATCTAAGATTTGATGCTTGTCATCTCTGCTCTGCATCCTCACTTGCGCCAAACATGACAACATCCTTCTTTTATGGATGCTCGGAGCTCAGCCAGCAGACGTAGAGGGAGAATTTCGGTTGCATCTAAATGACGACGACCACGGATTACCTTGCGATATCTGGGCAAACTTCTTGACTGGAAACGCGCATACGATCCGTCAAACCCCCCCAGGAACTGCTATCAACGTTTTTTACAGAGAGGCATTTCATTCGTAAACCTTACTCAAAGCGGCATGACAGCGATATTCTTAATATTCGATCAGTAACTATTGTATATCTCAAACGACGCGGATTGCAGATCCGTCAGTCGTATCTTCTTGTTTGTAATTGAGCAAGTACTTGATACAACCCCGAACGTACCGGTTTCTAGGCAAGGCAATCACCCAGCAAAACGAAGTGATCACGCTCTGCTCAAGACATTTCACGTATTACCAAGGCCGTTGCTGTCCGCTCGTTGATCCGAAGTTTCTGAACCTGCACCCCGTCAGATGAGCGAATGACTGTGAGTGCTAGCCTACTAAATACACCATGCATAGCCCATTCGGAAACCTAGAAACGTCCCACTTAATACGGGTTTGTCTTCTGTGGACCACAACCATGCGTTTGACTGAAATCGCTTTCCAAACTGTCCAGCTGTTAAACTCCGAATCAGTAGACCAAAAGCGGATATCCAAAGGTCGTAACCGAAGGTTTAGTTCGATTGAACCAAACTGGTTTCACCAAACCAGCGGAGAAGAAAATACGCAGATCAAGATCCAGAGCATGAGGCTCATCTCAAAGTAGATGTTTTATATGAACACAGAGATACAACATAAAGAGAATCCGTTGGAAAGCCGGATAGCTTCCTCTCAGGCACGCTCAGAGATCACGTAGACGATTCTAATGCGAGTCCATTCGAACCTACTGCAAGGCCTGCAAGAGGCCTCTCAGGAATACCGCTACAGCATAGGCTCCAGGATCAGGTGGTCTGTCAGTTTTGTCATCGTTTTCGCCGATATAACTTGCTCGACCAAATTTTGGCTTCATCGTTGCGGTTGCCCTTGCACCTTCCTCCGCAGCTGAGACAGCCAGTTCCAGATTTGATGTCTCCCGCATTGTGTCACAGAATGGAATCAATGCGTCCATGACCGTTCTGTCGCCCGCCCTTGCACCCGTATAGAGCTTCAGGTTCTCCAGAGCCGGACTTAGCGCCTCCCCGATCGTAGCTTTGTCCAATTTTGCGTAGGTCTTGGAGAGTACGTTCTGTCGGAGTGTGTTGGTGAAAGCGGCAAGGATGATGCTGATGATTGCACCTAGGCTTCCCCCCATATCCTCAACAGCGTCGCCAATGGCGTTGAGCTGAGTGAAGATGGTGCCTTGATCGAACAGGCCAGCATCGATTTTAGTGGCAATTGCGTTGCAGACACCACTGACTGCTTCGCCACAGTCGCCGTCACCCATCTGAATATCGTACTTAGTTATCTCGGGTTCTGAAGCAAGGGCGGCTTTGCAAGCGGCAAGTACAGCGGCCGCTAGCTTCTGAGAAGCTCTGACTGCAAAGCACAAGGTTAAGCATGATCAAATGAAGTCTTTTGCATAACAGTCCAGGACGATCGTGTCAGACTTACTATTCAGTCCTTGGACCTGATCTAGGTGTTCGTCGCCTTGGCTTTTGGCCAGTTTTAGTTCCTGCCTTATTCTCGCATTTCCATACCCATTTTTGGGCCACGCCGGCGCACCGGTAGGAGCATCAAGCAAGTCCAAAACTTCGGGAGACGTCATATTCATTCCTCGAGCAACATTCGAAAGGTTCCCAAGTGTTATAGAGAAACCAGGTCCGTTTAGGGACGTTTCAAAGGTGCCAGAGTAGATGCGCCTGGGGACGATTTTCCAGTCGGTTTCTGAGACCAAGAATAAGCTTAGTCTATCTATCGAAACTGCCAAAAGGACACGTACGGAGCTGAGCCCTGGCGAGATCAGCAAGTGCTTCAAGCTCAAGATTCGAAAGGCCTCCGAAGTTGTTAATCAACATCGCCACGTCGTCATTGGCCTCGAATTTCACGAATGCCCTTTCCGTATCCTCTGCGTCCAAAAGATAGAGCAACATTTCCTTTATAATTTCTTCGGCGGATGGCATAGGGCTAATTGTTCGCAAACCCTGAACTAGGATTAGTCTACAGCCTTTTCATATTAGCGATACAAATTAGCATTTTGCTGGCTTACTGGTTCGTTGTGGATGCCCATCCCAAGTACACAAGCATTATGCGGAATGGATTGGTGATGAGCTCGGCCAGGGATGTGGCAATGATCGAGACTTGTTCCAATTGTTACCAAGTTAGTATTGCCTAGATCACCAAGCTGCAGGCAACGATCAAAAGACCACATCTTTTCGGATGCGGCTCCGACGAGTTTAATGACTAGTACAGTCCAGTCCATCAGATTCCTAAAATCGTCTTCCTGGCAATGTGCCTTGTCAGAGCGAACGCGTATCAAATAGCTTACCTAGAATATTTCCCGCAAGACCACGTCTGCCTACCAATTCCGACTTTGTCCTTCCGAGTGCAGCATCGTCAGTGAACGAGACAACCTTGATATTGTAGCCCAGTGCCAGGGCCTTTTCGCGCGCAAGTCCGAAATGAAGCATATCCCCTGTGTAGTTTGTGATTCCCAAGATTATTCCATTCTTCGATGGCGCATTTTCGATGGCTGACATGATTTGTTTCGTTGAAGGACTAGCAAAAACGTCACCAGCGACAGCCGCTGTAAGCATGCCGTCTCCAACGTAGCCGGACCAGGCAGGCTCGTGGCCACTTCCGCCGCCGGAGATGAGCGTCACCTTGGTTGGGTCATGAGTTTTAGAGAAAACTACGCGATTGGCCTCGTCATGTTGGAGATCTGGGTTTCGAGTCACCAAGGAATTCAGTGCCTTCCTAACTACTCCTTCGGTACTAGGAAAGAAGTGTTTCGTAGACATGCTCATATGTGAGCATTCAAAAGAGTCACAAGCTTCGTCAGGTGGAGGAGGACTTTACAGTTAGACAGAAACTCTAATACTTTCGAAGTAGAAAAACGAGATCTTGCCCGTGCTTGTCAGCCAAAGTATTGACACAAGATAATCAGGAGTGCAAGCTATTAAGCTAGAGACGGGCACTACCTCCGGTACATTGCTTGCCCATTGCATCTAGGTATATATATTACCTGGTACCTTTGAACTGACTTACCCCGCCCACTGGAAGTCGTGGATTACCGAAGCTGGATATCCGACGGGGTGCTTTTGAAGATTGTGACGCCATGCAGTTCTCAGAATTAGCTTGGGGTGATACTCTGAGTAAGTACCTTACCTTATGTTTCAGGAGATGCGGGATTGGAAGTTCAATCTTGTCCGTTGAAAATGCGGAGAACCGCGCTAATCAAACTTGGCAATACCTGTAGGCATCCAGGTAGCTTATCACACATACATTGTCCTTAGATACCTGGGTATACACGGTAATCGTAGCCTCAGCAACGGCATGAACTACAAATGACATCTTTTTGCTCTTTACAAAGAGCAAGTTTGGTTTAGGTAGCAAGGACGGCAAGCCGATCGGAGACAAACCAAGTCGAATATAGTCCATAATAAGAATATACGATATGATTTGCTTGCAGAATAATTAACATCTGAGGTTTTTGCATTCATGAATCTCAGGAGGTCACGTGCCTCACCAGAACTATACCAAGTACGATTCCAGATTTTGCTGGGTTCTGGCTATACCAGCAGCGGTCATAACTAGGTAGTTCTTCCTGCAGAGGAAATGTACCATGAGTACTTCAGACCTTATTATCCTGACAAATCCGAATCGGCTTAATTCGGGCTGCATATGTTTGGTTCTGGTGCCACATTGGCTGAGGAGCTGCGTTTGGTTCTGGGTCACGTCCTGCAGAAAAGTGACGCTGCACCGTTCTCAGGATCACACTGGGCCATATATTTCAACAGGTTCCCAGGCAAAAGCCACAGCTACCTATATCACTTGGCCCGACGAGAAGCCCTGCCGACCAAGTGCAAGGTGCACCTTTGTCTTTTGCTAATAGAAGAACAATAAGCCTAACACAGAGAGAGAGAGAGCAGTTGAGATAGACGTCAAGGCTCGAGACGGACCCAAGGCCTTACCCTGCGGGTCCGACAGCACTGAAGATCAACAATGCTTCAATGAAGCGCTTCGCCACAGCTTTCAGTTGCACAAAATCTTTTCTGCTTCTTCCAGTCAAGACCTCAAATGTGTCCTGGATACCTACGGGCTTAAAAAGAAGAACACTTCAACGATGCAACAAAAATTCCATTCAGAGAAACGGGGAACTTTGCCTCCCAGTACAGCGCTGCCCTGGTCTGTTCCCCGGCAGAGCACATATGTCATGACTTGTTCGGTGATGTGCAGTGCGTATAAACGTAGGACTAGCGATTTGTTAGAAATTTCCACGCGTTGGTTAAGGTTGGGCGCCGTAAAGACGTTGTAAAACCCACCAGAAAGCGTGTCCTGGAAATTCTATTTGTTGCAACAAATTTCCAGAACGATAGGTCCTACTTCGAGGGCATTTTGTGGAAGACAATGGGGGGGGATGTTTCCAAGCAAGTATACCGTCTTGGCTTTACGCAAGAACACATCGCAGTATTGGAAAGATCTGGCTGCGTAGCAATAATTCTAAGCTACTAAATGTGACGAGATTAGTGAGTGTCGCAGAGCATTCAATAGGAGGACGGGATATTATCCACTCAGAGTCAACCAATTTTTAGCCATCATCACCAGTCACGCTTGCACTTCAACCTCACATCTGCCTCCGAAACATTAGCTTCTCCACCGTAGCTGTGCTTTACCTGGTCTTGTATTGTCGCAAATTCACATCATAACTATTGTCGCAAGAAAGCCTGCCGCGGCTAGGCTTAGGACGATACGGCAATCATTTGCACATTGACCTTTTGTTCTCTTCATACTCGCCTGCTTCATTTGCTCTTTTTTTGTTTCCCCTTCCTGACCGGTCACTTACAGCCTCTTCTGACGATAGAATTCCATCTATCTATTGGTGGTTGGATCATCGAAAGGATATTGTACGTGGCCAAAAGCGTGCGCAAGATCGACTTTCGCCAGAACTGGTTCAAGAGCCTCCTGGAGCCGGTTTATCATGGTTGAGCCACGGTCTCGCCAGTGGGAGGCCTTGTCCCTGGTTGCCTACGCAACGACTCGCTATGTCCAGGCGATTGAGATATACAGCGTGAATGCTGAATGCTGCCACCCCATCGAGAACTGGCTCACGCGAATCGGACGAAGAGCTCCGCGGTTCGAACTCCAAGAAAACGGAACGGAAATACATTTCGAGAACCCTCCACCTCGTGATTACACCATTAAGCCCGAGTTCGTGGTCCGCATTATTGGAGATATGATATCCGTTACAGAACGAGCCCTCGTTTCCATCCTATATCCAAAGGGATCGTCCATCGAAGTTGTACACATTGCCGAACCATCACACAAGTCTGCCAACTTTGATGTAGACTTCATGAGCTGGTACTTGAACGGGAATGTGACATCACTGGTAGCGAATGCAGGCTTTTTAACGTTTGACAAGGAGCAGGAGTTGATGGATCTGGCCAGCAGGTGGATTATATCAAGGAGAATCGCTAGCATTGTCCAAGAAGGGAATGGACTGCATTCATTGGAAAGATTAGGAACTGAGCTGAGGCAGCTGTGCGAGGCTAGCGCCGCACAGAGTTTGGCATATGGAGACAGTGACAGCGCGATGGAGACGACTCCGGAGACAAACAGTGACAGCGCGATCGAGACGATTCTGGAGACAGATAGTGATGACGACCAATACAGCGTGGACTGACGGGATCCTTGAAAGATTTCGCGTTTCAAGTTAAGTAGGAAAAGCACCTGGGCGGAGCGTGTCTTTCGACGCACGACGCAAAAGCAGGCGGTATTCACATTCTGCTTAGCGTTGTCTTTAGTTGCATGACTTTTGTGCATATCAAAGGAGCAATGCAGCAGAAGAAAAGCGGTCACACCTGTAAACTCCAAAACCTGTACGGCGAACTATCATATCGGAAAAACGGTTGACGGTCCACTGGCGTCGCTACGCTGAAGTGACTGTCCTATAGATTCCTGTTGGTATGTAAAACAAGAAGCTAAGGCACACTTCTGCATCAATGATTCCTGAAATTCTTCTTCTGGTAGAATAAATCTGTTCGGGAGCTGCCCAAGTTGATAATTTTCGGGCATCCGTCCCGATCTTTTTCCAGCCGTGTACATTCAAAGCAATAGAATGCATCTGAAATACCCTCACCGCCGCAAACCACACATTTGTTTTGATAATTGCCAAAGGAGCATTCGTCGCAAATACGGACTAGGGTCGTCGGGCGGACATATGAGTCGCAGACCGGGCATTTGCCATCGCACTTATCGCAAAGCCGACCGATCGCTATACCAGGCTGTTTACGGCACATGACAAGATCACTGAGAGGTTCTTCATTAGTTTCTCCGCCTGTATGGGTGAAAAGACCAGGTGGACTTACGGATGATGGCGAGACATAGTCAGGGAGTTGTTAATGAGGGAAAGAGTAGTTGAGGATTGTAATTCGATGTCACGGTGATCCACTGATAGTACCACAACCGGCAGAGACTTATGAGAGAGGTAAGAGAGCGCTGGTGTTCGAGCATAAGGGCATCGGAAAATTAAGGATGACTACCTGTCTCAAGCGATGCTTTTGGGAGGTGGCCGGAGAAAGATCGAGTTCAACTACGGCCACCTCCACCGAATGGCTCCTCAATTCGACGGCCGTGGTCTCCGAGTCCGTCCTCAGTGCCTTTATTCATTGCTCCGCTGTGCTAAGCCGCATCTCACCCATAGTGCCTCTTGCTCCCCTTACTCTCTGTCTCTCTTTGCCACCGTTGCTATAAAGTATGGGAGACGTTGTTGAGTATGAACCAGCTCTATGGAGGTGCAGATCGCCTTGGATAACCCTTTCCTGCAGATCAGTGGCCTCTGCTGTTATCGTTCCCGACCTGGCCGAAACCCCGTACATGACCAGCCCGACTGCTACAAATGGTCTCAAGCGCCGGAAATCTTCTGTCTCGTCCAATGCCTCCAAACGTCCTCGTCTGAGCATTGGTGCTACTGCCGATCCTATCGAACCTTCGCATAACGAACCGCTAGGTGAGACTCGTCGGGGTGAACAGATTTCTGATCGAGCAGAAGAGCGCAAGCGAGGACAACGGCTGTTCGGCGGGCTGTTGTCGACACTGAGCCAAAGCTCAAGGAGTGGTCCTGGAGTAGCAACGAGAGAAAAACGCAAAGCAGAAATTGAAAAGAAGCAGGCGGAGAAATTGAAGCTGAGGGATCAAGAGTATGATGAGCAAAAAAAACGAGAGTTGGATGAGTTGATGGGGATGCGAAGGAGGGAGCAGTGGATTTGGGATGAGCAGTCGGTAATTATCACAAGGCTTCTACTTAGTTGATGGCAGGACTGATCTTATTGTAGATGCGGATACGACATTCGAATATACTGGCTGCAGCACGGTTTTTGCAGACAGAGACTGAGCCAAAGCTGGTAGTGCCCAGCGTTGTAATCCAGACGATGTGTGAGATGCTTACTTCTCTACAGCACTACCGACCCAGGGAACTTCAGCCGGACGAGGAAGATCGCATTGAGAGGCAAATCACCGATGCCGAATCGCAGATTAACGAAGAGCTTGCAGAATTTGATGAAAGCCAGAAGAAATGGCTCGGGAAAAATCAGAACAGAGAACCAGAGCATGCTAACACCGACTTAGCAGACACCAATTACAAAGGTCTTGGGCCGAGTAGGGTAGCAGAAAATGCTGGTCGGGACGCCCCAGTGACGGTGGGTGCCAAGCCTATGCCATCGTATGCTCCCACCACACCCACTAATGACGACACTGCCAATGTGCCTTCTGCCGAAAACATAAACGAAGAACGTGAAGGGCCAAAGGAAGCCAATACTGCCACCGAATTGAAGGAGACAGAGAAAGAGCTGCCGCAAGAGGAGGACGGAAAGGACGTCATAGAAGAGAACGTAGATCATGTCGTAGAAGCAGGAGAAGACGCTGTAATCTACTAGTCTAATTCACTACAGGCTCCGTTGGGTCGGCAATATCACTGTCGTGTGGGAGCTTAACTGGAGAACTTTACTCGAACGAGGATTTGGGGAGAGCGAAGAACATAGCTGAGCACCGCAAAATGCAAGAATGATACAAGGATCAAATTCGAAACGGTCCCCATCGTTGTAGTGGCCAAATTGAGAACGCCCATTTCCCCTTCAAGAAGGGTGCTCACATGGCGTTTTCAAAAAGAGAAAAAGGCTTGGACGCAGGAACAAGTTGCAAGTGCTCCAGCCGAAGTAGTTGCTGGAGTGCTTGTTAAATAGCTATTACTAAAGCCCCAGACAGCTATCCTAGCATTTTCCTGAAGCAGTTTATAGTGCTCTTGCCCGGCAAAAGACGCGATTCTCTTTATCTTGTCCAACCCCCACCCATTAATCTGCAAGCGCAAGACCAGCTGACGAAGTGAATTCATTTGGACTGGGCTTTTGAAGTCCGTCTGCATCATAAAAGCGGCAGGTGATAAGGCAATCAGAAAATGCTATTGGCGCCAAAAGGAGAGACAGATGGCAAGCGCGAGGACGAGTCAGATGCCCTAGCGATTCTATGACCCTTTAAAAAGATACACTGAAAGTACGACAATGGACTAAAACATTCAAAATATTTAGCGTTTTTCAGGCGTGTGAGCCTCTAAAGTCTATTCTAATGCCAGCCAAATCAGGCTGCGATCGCACCTATGGATGCTGGAAGGTACCGTGGGTACAGTTGATGTCAGACGTCGTGTACTTGATCCCAAGATGCGACTAATTCGACAGCTGGCGGCTTGAGGTGGCCACCGAGTACTATTTCAGACTGATCCTGCTGACCTTTCCCTTGCCCTTGTAGGCCCGGTAGCCTGGCTTCATAGCCCGCATTGAACCCATGCGTTCTCCTCGACAGCATACTCATCTATAGATTCCATGGCCTTCCCCAGTTCAAAGCCACGGATTGAATTCAGTACCTATGCAGAAAGGTAGGGGGAAAAAAGCACTTGCCACGCAGCTTGTTCTTCAATCAAGGAAGGTGCCCGGCCTCCCGTGTTCGAAGGGTGAGCTAGTCATGAATCCGGTCCCCTTTCGTCCATGATTCCTTCCACTCTCTACTACAGCAAACTTCTTGCCTAGCTCTCGCGCAGCTTGTAGGGTCTGTGTCACACTGCCCAGGAGCTCAACGAGTGCGACATCAGACTTTTGCTGAGAGGATTCAAGAATAAACGCCTGCCGGTTGACCGGCACGAGAAGCGAAAGACGGATGAGAAGGGCTTGAATTGAGCGAAGAACGGAATGATCAAGGCGAGGGAGGGATGCATCATGCTGATCAGCAAGGGTCGAGGAAATGGGCATGCTGGCATCAGAGAGATATGAGGGCGGGAGCGAGGTGAGGTAGGCTTTGATGAGATTGACGCGTCGGTGGAGCATTTTGATAGCATTAGCTTTGGCAGTCAGCTGGGCAAGTACTGAAAGGAATTCTGTCAGTATACAATATAACATGCGAAGGCAGAGGATCTCCTGGCCTCGGGAATGCAACGTACGTTCTTCATCTTCTGCGGAAAGTACAGTCTCTATTCTTCGTCCATCATCTTCGACCAACCCTGTCGAAGCTCTGCCCTTGCCTTTACTTGTATCTGCGATATTGGTAGGTTCGGTCGGTGATATGGACGCCACGGCCGTGGCGTTACTAGCACCTCGTGCGACAAAATCCATACCAATCATTTCGGCCTCTCCCGTATCCATTGAATAATCGAGCTGCCTGTATTTGAGCTTGAGCTGTCTGCCCATGCCGACTTCCTCGAGCTGAGTGCTCTTGTCATCGTTCTCAGAACCCGGCTCATAGAATGCTTCATAGACCGAGATGGGGAGCTTTCCGCCAGTTGAAGACTCATCTGCTACGGATGAGGGGTGAAACAGTAGTAATGTTGCGGCTTCATTCACGTGAAGAAGCTGTTGCGTGACAGGCAAGTGCGCAGGAACAGGCCCAGTAGTGGGACCAAGTACAAAACCTCCCACGAGATCAAGCGCTGGAGCCTTGTGGACTTCACGGTCTGATTTCAGCGTCAGCAACGGAACAGATGACTTGGAAGGTATGGTCGCAAGCTGTTGGACGTTACTTACATTCTTCGAGACGCTTGGCGAACCAGTCAGTATCCATTAATATACAGCCCTTTTCGAGTGAAGCTTTGCATTCGAAGGCATGCTCCATGGTTATATCCCGTCCATTTTGCTGGCCAAGAATTGCGCCAATCAGAGGAGAATCCAGCTGTCGTAAAGTATGTCTCGTAAGATAGTCGGATATGGTAACAAGCACCAGTGGATGAAGCTGCACTTGAAGAGCTGTATCTGGGGCTCTGCCAGTCGACAGCAAGGGGTTCGGCTCCAATTCCGCCATGTTGAGAGGCTGTATCGGCGGACTCAGAGGCGACCAGAAAGCTCTAAGTGCAGGCACAAGTACCTGGCAGCTGACAAGGCGAATGGAGGTTCGTGTTTCGTACCCGCAATTTGGAGAGTGCCAAGCGCCACGGACTCTACGCCACACTTCACGAGGGTCTGCGGGGAGACATGGGGCCACCATGTGATGCCGGATGCACAGTACCTAGGTACCTTAGTAGATAGGTACCTTACTGCCTTATACATCCTCTCCAGGAGCCAGGAGAGCACGCCCAAGCAGATAAGTTCTGAAAACAGCTGTTGACTGCACCTCTGTCGCTACGTAAAGCCATTTCTAGTGCCCAAAGCTTCTATGCGAGCTATTCTAGACCATTTAGCAAGTCTTTCAACGCCCCGCCGACCCAGCAGAATACGGATAAGCTTCGACTGATTACCGTGCATTGTGATGCCCTTGAGCCAATTGGCAAGGACGGCTTGCACGAAGATCAGATCTTACATCTCCACGATCACCTTCAACACTAGATTTCCATCATGATCGACGGTTCGGCCCGCAAGCTCAAACGCCTTTGGCACAGCGTCAAGCCCCCTGAACCGGTGGGTGATCATGCCATCCAGATCAGGCAAGGCTCCAGAAGAGAGTATCTTGATGCCTGTCGCATATGTGTTTGCATATCGGAAGACGCCGATAACATCAACTTCTCTCAGATGCGCAGCAGATAAAGGCAAGGTCTGAATTGGAGTTCCCATACCCACCATCACAACTTGCCCGCCGGGTCTTGTTGCCTGCAAATATAATGAGTGTCATTGCTAATGCTCAAAGGGTCATGTGGGAACTCACAAAGATGCCGGCTTGCACGCAAATCTCCTTGCCAGTACAATCAAACGTCGCATCTACCCCTTCTGCATCAACTTCATTGGCACATGCTATATCTGTCACATCTGTGGCGATCTCTTTCGCAGCCATGAGCTTGTCTGAGATCTCCGTCAGTGGGCTAGTCTTGGGACTGACGTAGCCCTTAGTTGCAAAGCCGTGACGAAGGGCATATTCAACCCGACCGCTGTCAATGTCAGATATCAATACAGTCGCTGCGCCCGAAAGCTTGGCCATGGCGGCCACAAGCAATCCCACAGTGCCAGCACCGAACACGGCTACCGTGTCCCCCTGTTCGACGAAACTTCGCTTGACAGCGTGAATTGCTACCGAAAGGGGCTCGAGGAGCGCAGCGCTGTCGAGAGAGACATGTGATGGAATCCTTGAATGTACGATCAGCCTATCGCAGGTTATTGCTGGGTACTTATTATGATGCATACTTATGACACCATTTTGCAGGATGGTTGATCCTATCTTGGAGGCATCCTTGGAAGTGAGGTACTGATTTGGCGCTGCTGCGGAATCTCATTTTGGGACAGAGATTGTAGCGGCCGCGTAGGCATGCACGGCAATTCTCGCAGGGCACGCCCACCTCGAGTGCAACTCTTTGGCCAGTATGGAAGCCATCCACATTTGCTCCAATGGCCACTACTACTCCAGCAGATTCATGACCGAGCGATAAAGGCGCGACCGCTTGGAGATCACCGTTCCGGAAATGTTTGTAGTATGCAACGTCGCTGCCGCACAGGCCGGTGCTCTTTATGGCAATTTGGAGCTCGTGGGGTGCAGGATCAGATATAAATCTGGTTTCCTAAAGCAAGGTTGAATTAGCGACATAGATTAAATATCGATATCGTGGACCCCCACGCTGAGCGTGGTAACGCTCAGCGCAGGAGAATCAAAAGACGTACTAAGCGAAGGTCCCTGGGCCCACGCAACACGGATGCTCGTACTGAATTGCTTTTTCGCGAATACCCGTTTTGAACCTGATATGCTTCTGAAATGGCGGACGGTGCCATTTCCACAGCAGTGCAGCTAGTTTCACCTAATCACAAGATTGCAAAGCGACACAAAATCGCCAGAAGCCAATTTCAGGCTCGCAGAGCCAGTCCATGATATACACAATATCATGGTCCCCAAGATCCCCTTCCCCAAGTTCTACGCATGCACCGGCGTCGTGTCGAGCAGCACTCACCCTGTCTCAAGGACGATTCATCGAAAGATAATCAGCCAAAAGCTCCTGGCAAAAGTTGCGTCCAAGCTGGTCCAGACGAGTCATGCCCGAAAATTCCCGCTCTGCCGACGGAGTCACCTAGCGGCTAGCCTTTTCCATTCATCCAGATATCCCCTACGCCAGACGCCATCAGGGGATGAACTCAACGGACGCGGACCACGTCCTTCCAATGGATGTCATGCCCGAGCAGCGCAAAGATGGACCACCCCCGCTGGGTGAAGTAAATATAACGACATTCTAGGCTGTGGAACTCGAGATAAGCTTCCCTACCACTACGTCTGCTGCCGGTCGTGCAGCTCTTGGTAAGTCGGATGCAGCAAGCGCCCCGGCTTTCCCCCTGCCTCCAGCGTGAGTTTTTGGGGGGTCACGACAGATGGTATCGTATCATGCCATTTGAGTTGTCGAGGCACACTAAGGGCTAGCTGAAGTAAGGTAGCTTCAAATGGAACAACCGTCATCGTGGTATGTCACGGCTATTGTCCGTACATTGACCCAGTATGCAATCTGGAGCGCAAGCGAACTACGGCGCTACCCAGGACTAATATCCAAGCCCGGACTGCTCAGGTAGGTATTGCATTCAAGACAGGTCGTTAAGCTCGGCATTTTATGTAGAGCGGCCCGGAACCTACATAATTAATCCTGACCGCACATGGCTCACCCCAGTACGATGACCGAAAACATGCACGGTGAGGCCCAGCACTCCGAGTCGAGAGCCGAGAACACTGATCCGGATCCAACATCTCGGGTCTTGGAGATAACCAGCAGACAGCCAGTCGTCCAATGGCAGTTGAGCCAAGAAGCACGATTCGCCCAACCTTGACTTCCAGGGAGGTTGTTTTCATTGTACCGGATATCGGAATCTGCTAACGTGAGGCCCAAATTTTTTTTTTTGAAATGCCAAAAGAAAAGAGGCTTCAACCACCTTGTCGATCAAATTACGGGTAAAAATGCTGATCTGCCTCTACAACATGGATGTGTCGGAGAAGCGGAGCGCCTGTACTGCTGCAAATGTCGAATTTCTCAGACATTACGTTGTATGGCTCGTATATCGTGGCTTCGTTGTTTGCACGCAACTAATGATCTTGCCCGCAAAATCACACAACTTGCCCTTGTCCGGGGCTTTCATCGGTAAGGCTATCCATGGTGCCATTTCCTCATAAGCTTTGGCCACAGACGCGAATCGGATAAAGTGTAATCTTTGCTGGATCCATACTTGGTCAAAGCATCTTCTCAACCGTGATAAAAATTACACGAGTCGACGTCACACGATCTAAACACGTCGAGGACTTCCCCACTGTGGACTGGAAACCTATTTGTTGAACTTGCCAAAGGATTGTCTGCACGTTGCTTTGCCTCCACTCTACTGAGCAAGGTCGAACATGTCAATCCCTTGTGCAGGCGAATTATGTGGGTACCTTAGGTATCCACTTGGTCATGTTCCCCGGTACATGTCTAAAGCCCTGACCTCTGATCTGTCCGATTGCATTGCCCGAAATCGCCCGTGACGTGTTTGTATTGGCGACTGTATCAGTCTCTTATCTGTCAATTGGATTTTATGAAGTACTCATAGGTCGAGCATTCAATTACAGAGCGCTTTTACTGCGAGATCCGAGCTCGACTAGCCAATCTCTGACCTGATTATTGATTTGTTCAGGAGCCTGCCACAAAGCCCAATGGCCAGCATCAACCTCACGACGTGTCAAATTCGGAACCTGCACATCCATTCCTTGTGCAGTCTCACGTGTTAAAACATTATCCTTCGTTGCTAAGATGAACAGCACTGGACATTGAATAGTTCCTGGTCGTGCAAGACTTTGTCGGCAAATCAGTATTCATCCAGGGACCACCAAAAAGTTCAGAAATACCTTTGCTCATCTTTGAAGTTGGCCTCGCGCGTCCGGTACCAGTTACCTGGGACGCATCAACCCACTGCACGTTACATGTCTTTGACAACGATGACTAGCGACTTACAAGGTCCATGCAGTCCATTTCTCGCAAACTGATCTGCATAAAAATCGAGTACCTGTGCCGCATAAGCTTCAGTTTAAGATTTGCGGTCTGGTCGAAATATGACCTTCACTCACATTGTCGTCAACAAGTTTCGTCTTCTCCGATTTCGCTGAGACCTCGAAATTGAAGCCTTTGTATGGATCGAAAGCCACTTCCCCGGTCCTACTTCTTCCGCCATATATAGAATTAAGAAATTCCCGCATTTGCCCTCTCGTCTTCAGCGTATCTTCTATCTCTCCACTGGCAAGGTGCAATTGATATGCAAATTGAGGTGCAGAAACTTGAACGATATCTTTTGTGGAGCGATAGGTACTCGTCAGTGGTGGGTAGGGTGTACAAACACTGAAAAGGGCGGTGACTAGCCAGGGCTTGTATTGCGCGACACGATAAACGACCGCACCACCCCAGTCGTGGCCACCTAGAATGATCTGGGAACTCCCTAGCTGACGTGCAAGTTCCTCAATGTCGTCGGCGGCGCGCTTGAAGCCATAAAGGTGAATGGGATTGGGTGGCACTTGAGGTGCATCAGTTCCTCCGTAACCCATCATGTCGATAGCAACGACGCGTAGGTTACAATCGATGAGCATTGGGATCTGGTAGCGCCAGCCAGCGGAGAGGTCGGGCCAGCCGTGGATAAGGAATATGGTAGCCCTGTACGAGCCATTGTGGGGCTGGCCAAGGATGTAGTCTATCACATTCAACAAATGTCCCTTCTGAGGATTGGAGCATGCTTTATGCTCAAAGCAATGCTCGATACTCACGATATGTATGTCCATTAAGGTTGGCATAATTGTCCGCTTTGACTCGGGGTTCTTGAAAGAGCGGGATTGGAGAAGCGGCCATTGTGAAACTTTTGAACATTCAGCCTACAAAAAGATTGACGGTATCTATCGCCTTTCAGTTCATCGGGTGGATATGAAATAAGACAGATAGCAAACAGGTGACGAGTTGCCGTCCAGTATTGGACTTGTTATCCTGAGCATGAGCAAAGCAACCTCGGATGGAAGTTTCAGCTCGGCTCGACCGCTCTCACCACCGGCAGGCATCGGATTGACATTTGCTCTTTGCTACTTCAACAAGTGTGACTCACGATTTTGACTTTCCAAGAAATGTTCACGTCAGTACGTATGAGTATCATCTATCTTGCCAAGACTATCGAAAGCTGCTGGGATTTCCAGCTGCCTCAGGGTACCTGGTACACGGAGATAAGACCTTACTGGACGAAGTCCTTATTCTAGTGCTCTGCCACTACACCCGTTTTCACGCAACAGTCAATGGCAAATGGACTCAAGTAGAACTTAGCACGCCACAAAATGGCGATGGTCTATGGTACCATTCAAGACTTGCATCAAAGCCCTCCAATCCACCTTCTCGTCCAAAGGAACACCGCATCGTCCTGTGCCTTTGCGGTAGAGTGTTGCACGGAAAATAAGATTTGAGTGCGCCTAACGTGATTTTAACAGAGCAAACAAGCAGGAAAATCCGCATATTCCTTTGACTGCTTTTGGAAGACACGTATGCATAACGTCCGGAGGCTTCCAATGTCCTTTCGTTGGTCCTCATCGCACTCGCAACCCATCCACGAGGCACCTACTCAGCCAGGCGAGGTGAACGGAGAAATCCTTTCCGGGTATATCAGGCCCGACACACTCAGGAACAGAAGATAACCGATGAATTCCTGCTACCTGCTGACCACGTACTCCTGCATATATATATGCGACCTTGTCATTCTATTACATGAAGGCGTGCGTTCGGGACACAGCACTGATGCAAAGCGCGTAGTAACTTATAACTGGCTCGATGCTCAAAATTCTACCATCAAAGTTCCGGGTAAGCTGGGGAAGGTTTCGTTTCCATGTTTATGCTAATTTCTCGCATGAAAAGCCATCTGCCTGGATGCCTCGTACTAAACCTGTCAAGCTCCAGCAGGACTTTGGTCGTGACCAGAATGCCGCTCATCACTCTAGTCAAATCCATAGAGCCCGTGGTACCGGCTCTATTCATTGAATAGCTTAAGCCTTCCCAGCATAAGCATTGATATTGTCGTCTGCCGCAGCGCGCTTAGTAATACTTTTCGGCTTGGTCGCAATATCGACGGAATATCCGCTCCCTCCCTGAAGCTTCAGAAGATACGATGTTCTTCGTCCGCAAAGAAAAGTCCCCGAAAGAAATTATCCCCGCCTTCTATGGATATGGCACATATTTCATTTTCGGGAGGCGTAGACGACTTGAGAAGACGACATGAATGGCTCCAAATCTCGTTAAATTATCATCGAATATTGCTTTGAAGACCTGAATCTCCTCGTGCGCTTTGGAAGTCATGAATACCTCCGTAACTAGGCCGTATCCAATACCACGGCACTTAAGTTAGATTTATGGGCGCGACCATTGATGCTGCTCTAGAGATGGATCTGGCAATGTTATCAGACCCCTTGGAAACAGCAGCTGTAGCACATTAACCTGCAAGTCCACAAGATACAACTCAGTTCATGAATGGGCGGGCAAGGGCACGTGCCGCAAGAAGCACGCTCGAGTAAAAGACGTCGATACCCTCGCTGAGGAGCTTTCACGCCGTAGATTGCCCAGATTCCCAACTTCATCCTCGCTTACCATGCGTCTAATATGTTCACGTGCATCAGAGTTATGCACATCCGAGGCAAAGTTCTCAACTAGAACAGGACAACCAAGACAATCTCGAAAAGCTGGCAGCCTTACGGCACAACCTGACGAGATCTGCTAAGAACGAGATTACCAGAACAATCAAAGTCCGTCGCCCTAATGTGGATAACTTGGGAGTGAGAATCTCTAATACGGACGGGAAATTAGGGGTGCTGTCTCAAGATATCACCGGATGAAGACGAGGCTCGTTGATATAGGGGACCCGGTCGCGTTGATAATGACATCACTTAAGAGGGTCTTAGACACATTGACGATTGCTCAGTCGAACGACGATTTCACTGCTTGCCCAACTGCAGAATCTGCTCATTGTGACCACGGTCCTTCCTGATGTCTTTTGAATGATGCTGAAAAGCAGCCTATACATGCTTGTGTCGACTCAAATTTGGTTCACTTCAAATCTTTGACCGCTGCGATACGAGGAGAAGGCAAAATCGCAACGGAAACTCGATTTTATTTGCACCTTTATCACACCTAGAGTTTTGCACATGTTTACGTCAAGAAAACGTACCAATAACCGGAGAATCCCTTGTGCAGGCCGTATCAATGATGTTGATCCTTTGATCCTTTCGGGAAACTCTTAATACCGAAGGTCATAGATTCTTAGATATGAGAGAGCTGTAAGAGCGATGCCGGCTACTACGTAGAAATCTCCACGATCCTCCAGCGTCGTTGATCACACCATTTTCCAGGGTGGAGGAGTTTCTAACAATCTGAGGATATCGGGCCAAGATCGACGCCAGTGCGTCCAGCTGGCAAGATGGCAAATAAGTACCTGGGCAAGAAGGCTAGTCTTCCTGTAGTGTTTAATTGAGGAGGACCAATTGAATCCCCGGGATTATTTTTATTTCTAGGGAGTGGCTGAATGATAGATACGAAATCATAAATCAACAGCACTGCTGAAGCTCGTGACGTCACTTGAGACTTCCCAGTCCTTGGGGACCACCGGAGACTCTCCGTGTCTCACATGAATTTTGGTTTCAGGTTTAGAAGTGCTATGGCGGGAGAAAAGCAGCCTCAAAGGCTTCTCAATTTCGCAGAATTTCCTCCAATATATATATTACCAACTCATATGACAAACGATGACTTTCACGCCGTTGTTGGAAAATTGGAGGAACTCCAGGCTCCGCAAACATATGACATATCTGAAGCTAAATTGATCCTGGCGCAAGTGAACAAAAAACGACGGGCTGAGTATGAAATGA
The DNA here is from genome assembly GCA_021031095.1 of Bathelium albidoporum. NCBI lineage: Eukaryota > Fungi > Ascomycota > Dothideomycetes > Trypetheliales > Trypetheliaceae > Bathelium > Bathelium albidoporum. The sequence goes on from JAGFVP010000157.1 coordinate 62,977, forward strand.
GGTGTCGAAACTTGTGGACTGAAGAAATCACAAGAGCTACCCAAGACATTGACAACCCCAGCACTCCGTCTCAAAAGCCCAAGCCTCTAAAGCGAAGGAAGCTTGAGTGTGCAGCTATCGAGCCAAAGGACCTAGAGTCCGTCATAATACTTGATACCTCCAGCACTGAGAGCGAAGCTGAACCTGACAAGAGAAGGAGACCGGAGCGAACGGACAGGGGATCACAGTTTGCACCTGGTAAGTGGATTTCGCAAGCGAATGACGAAACAAAAGAAGTTGGGCATAGTGGTGATTCAAGCACGGAAAGCGAACAGGACTTCGTCGTGAATTTCGAGGTGATAGAAGAAGAAAATAGAGCACGACCATCCGCGTCCACTCTCCAGACAGAGGCTTTCCAGGAGCCGTCGCCAGCGCGTCGTTATCTTCTACCTCCTTCAAACACCGTCAAAGTTATCAGAGTCGAATGGCTGAACGAATCTTTAAGACTGAAACAATTCCTCCCCATTGAGAATTACACAGTATACGAAGGAAGAAAGATCGCACGTCCAGTCGAATCCAATTCGATGCTCGAGGCTGGTCACGCACAGCAGGTGAAAGCGCTCCTTCCTGAAGAGTCAGTCTTACCTGGAATCAACGACGATGCGATAGCGGCAAGCAATAGAGCGATTCTTGAAAGGGCGAAAGCCGATATGGAAGCTGAATTGGCGAAAAGGAGCCAGGGACGCCAAGATAGCAGACGACAGTACATGAGCAAACGTTTTTCATCCTCGAGCCAGCTAAATCGTCGCGTCGCGGGCAAACTGGCCACGAAGTTACTGCATCAGACCACGTCCGAGCACGACCATGGTGAATCTTCCGAGCTTCCCGAGATGCCGAATTGGGTCAGGCAGCATGTTAAATACGCTTGTGAGCGCTCAACGCCCAAGGACGGGCCTAATCGGCTGTTCATTGCGGAGCTGAAGAAGATCAAATTGACCCGCCTGCTCACGGCAGACGACATCGGCGTCCGGGCTTACAGCACCAGCATAGCATCAATCGCAGCTTATCCCCATCCCATTACTTCCCCTCACGAAATCGTCCTGCTTCCAGGGTGTGATGTCAAGATTGCCAATCTTTGGGTCGAGTTTAAGAACACAGGCCACATTGAAGCTGCAAAGGATGCTGACAACGATGAAGCACTCAGCACTCTGCGATTATTTTACAACATCTGGGGCGTCGGCGCGACAACTGCCCGAGAATTCTATTACGATCGAGGATGGCGTGATCTCGACGATGTTGTCGAGTACGGCTGGCACACTCTGAATCGTGAACAACAAATCGGCGTAAAATATTACGACGAGTTCTTGGAGAAGATACCACGCCAAGAAGTTGAACAGATCGCCGACGCGATTCACGAGCACGCAGTCGCGGCCCGCGACAATCGAATCCAAAGCTTGGTCGTCGGTGGCTACCGCCGTGGCAACGAAGAGTCGGGGGACGTTGACATCATCATCTCGCATCCTGAACAAGAACAGACTCTCGATTTAGTACATGACATCGTGTACAAGCTCGAAGCATCCAGCTATGTAACGCATACGCTGCAGCTCAAGCTGACCAACTCACATCGCGAACAAAGTACCTTGCCCTACCGGGTCGGCGGGGGCGGGCACGGTTTTGATTCTCTAGATAAGGCGCTCATCGTCTGGCAAGATCCTTCGTGTTCTCCCAAATCCCTGGATGGTGCAACAAACACCGGAGTCAAGAATCCGAATCCTCATCGGCGCGTTGACATCATCGTGTCGCCCTGGCACACAGTCGGTTGTGCGGTTATGGGATGGAGTGGTGGGACAACGTTTCAGCGAGATCTGAGGAGGTACGCAAAGTACGTCAAGGGATGGAAATTTGACAGCAGTGGAGTGAGAGATAGACAGACGGGGAAGCTGGTAGAATTACAGGGTAAGGGTAACGTGGTGAAGAGCATGGTTGAGGCAGAGAGAAGAGTGTTTGAGGGGTTTGGTCTCACCTATCGGGAGCCGTGGGAGAGGTGTACTGGTTAACTTCGGCTGTTTCTGCTGTTCCGCGGGAGTTTGGAACCATGGTCGAATGGTTAGAGCGGGATTTGGAGGTGAAGACGTTTTCATAGATACCCTTACGTACTTTCCGCCCTTTCGTATAAGAGACAAGAAGCTTCAGTTGCAGCGTTTTAAAACTATATGCTCTCTTCTCACGGAATCTACGGGGTCTTTCGATTTCCTATGACATTCCCTGAGACGGCACGTAGAAACTCCACACAATCTGTGAGAGCGGCCTTGCAATCGGCTCAAGTCCTCGAAAACGCTTGGCAGAGAAGAGCCTGACAGTGCCGATCAACAGAAGTAGTCATCAGCTGCCTTTTCTTAATATCGCGCTTCCCAAAATACCGTCCCCGAGATCCAGTCGGCTGGCGCACCAGCCTATTATGAGCAAGGATACCTCATAAGCCTCGATTTCCTCCCTGCCTCTTTGACCGTAGACTGCTCCTCGGGTCCGTGCGGGTGGCAATCTCGTTGCTAACGAGAAGCTGCGGGCAGAGGTTTCGAATCCTTTGGGACGCGAATTGTGCAAAAGCCCTATAGATGCCGGACCGGTGGCTTTGACAGAGTTAGATCGTTAGAAAAGGCGGTTGATGAAAGTGATAATGCGGAAGAAGTGGCGGTTACGGGGCGGAAGAGAGCATCATTACCCAAGCAGCCAGGTAGTCAATCATATTAATATTTCATTGGAAAGTAGAAGTGGCGGAGAATAGGCAATCCGGGGGCCGTGTAAGGCAGGCACTCTCTTCAACTATTCGCGTCTCACGGCATCTCTGCACAAGGGATACTCGATGCTTCTAAGAGCGCGGCAAACGATGCGACTTTGCGCGAAGAAGCGTCAAGCAGCAGACCACATGTTTTCGCAGTGCTGAGGTCTAAATCAAACTTTTTGATGGGGAAAATCGAGGAAAATCGAGGAAATATGCAGGAAGAACTGGACACGCACACATCCTGTTTTGCTTACAGATATGCTTTAGTCAATCCAAGCGCCTTTTGGAAGTCACTTTCAAACACTATCGTACAGTGCAGGCGTGAACAGTCTACCAGAATGACGCCTGACAATTCCACGCATTTCATTTCTGTCACTCGATCTCAGCTGAGCTTTCCCCTGCAAAGGAGGCACCCGGCGCAGAAGTGGAAGCTTGAGAATCTTACACGGCCAAGCCACCGGAAACGGCCCGTCAAGCGTCAACGTCGTCAGTCAAGGACATGGTCGGTGAACGGGATGCATGGCTCGGATCCTTTCAGCATCAGCGAGACGACACGATTCGACCAGATGGTGTATCTTCCGGCAAGCGTGGCTAGAGAATCGAGGGTTGGCCAGTTGTCTGGGAGTAGGAGTACGAGTGCCGCGAGCCTCAGGTGCGGTGTCCCCCAGCCCCACCTTCCCCACATTCCCCACGGTCGCACTAACCCAGGACAGGCAAGGTCGCGGTCTGTTGCTCGCTTCTGTCCCGCTCAACCGCCTCGATGGCAGCGATAGGTCCACAGGCATTGTACCACGACACGCATCTCAACGGCGACGTACGTGGTGACCGCATCGAGTACTCATCGTGGTCGCCGTTGAGATTGGCCTCGAACTACCGTGGGTGCTGTGTGTCGGCTGGTACTTCTCAGGCAGGGCACCGTGAGCCCAATGCTACTGCAAGGATGCATGGAACGACCCGGGCAACAGGGCGTAGCTACCCAGTAGCTGGATGAGGATAACAGCCCAGAGCGCTTCGGCAAGCGAGCTGGGCTAAGGTGGCACTTCGGATTGGATATCATCAGCTGAAGTCACATCTGAACCCCCATAAATCGCATTTGCTCCCATACGATTACTTCGTCACCCTACTCTCTGACTCTGTTTGTTATCTAACATTCGTATTGCCAACGCTCAGCTGGCTCGCATCTTCGGCTTAGCGCTCTCTTATCATGGGCGGTACGAAACCTTGGCCGGAGGTCCCGGTAGGAAATAGAGACCATACCAGTGCAGCTGTGGTGATTGTGGGCGCTGGCATCTCTGGTGAGCTCCCAGACAGCGATGCGTCGTGACGACCACATCCTGACACAAGTCGTTGCAGGTATGTGCGCGGCCATTGACCTAATCAGACACAACAAATGCCACAACTTCATCATCCTTGAGAAGAGCAGTGGAGTTGGGGGTACATGGCACGATAACAAGTATCCTGGCTGTTGCTGCGATGGTATGACCGCTGGACGAGGACCGCTCATCGTACCCGCTTAATCCTGTCATAGTATGGAGCCTTCTGTATAGTTTCTCATTTGAGCAGAAGTCAGACTGGACGCGAGAATATCCTGGCCAAGAAGAGATCTTGGTAATGCCAGTGCCCGAACCCTCCACAGCAGACCGAAAGCCCTGGGTACGGGGATGACTGACTTCGTCGGTAGGGATACTTGGCTGACACGGCACGCAATCACAATCTATACAAGCACATTCGCTTTAACACTTCTGTTGACGAAGCACACTGGAACGATACGGAGCAGAAATGGAAAACTTCGGTTTCCGTCAGTGGCGCCAAGGAATCCGAATTCTGCTCCAACTACACAATCACATCCGACTTCCTGATTTCTGCTGTAGGCCAACTCAATGAGCCGCGCTATCCAGACATAAATGGCCTGGAATCTTTCGCAGGCAAGGCAATGCATTCAGCCCGCTGGGATTGGAGCTACAGTCTAGAGGGCAAGAGGATAGCGGTCATTGGCAGTGGTGAGTTCTCAGGCTTCCCCCTGATTCTTTAGCTCATTGACGCGTGTCTGCGACAGGTGCGACTGCCGCCCAAATCATCCCTGAGATAGCCAAGTCTGCCAAATGTCTAACCGTATATCAGCGCTCCCCAAATTGGGTCATTCCGCGCCAGGATCGCCGCGTCACCCCTCTCGAGCGCAACCTTTTCCGTTATTTACCCTTCGCACGCTGGAAGAAACGTGCGTGGCAGATGGACTTCCGGGAGACTTTCTTCCATGCAGTCACCAACAGTGAATCCGCATTTGCCGAGCAGATGCGCATCTGGAATCACGATAAGATCCACACCGAACTTAAAGACAGGCCAGAGCTGTGGAACGCGCTGGCGCCCAACTTCCACCCAGGTTGTAAGAGAAGCGTTTTATCTGACGACTACTATCCCACTCTAGCCCTTCCCCACGTCCGTCTCGAAACTCGTCCCATATCCCGCATCACACCCACGGGCATCGAAGTCGCGAAAGACTCCTTTGCCTACCCAGCCTCCTTCGACCATGAATTTCCAACCGAAGAGGAATATGACGTCTTGATTCTCGCCACCGGCTTCCGCACGGTTGAGTTTCTCCACCCAATTCGCGTCACTGGCGCGCACGGCCAAGCTCTGTCGGAGCTCTGGAGACCCGGAGCACATGCGTTATACGGTGTGACTGTGCCATCGCTGCCTAACTTCGGCATGCTGTATGGACCGAATACAAATCTCGGACACAATAGCATCATCGTAATGATCGAGGCACAGTCGCGTTACATCAACGCTCTCCTCACTTCCGTCTTGTCCGCGCGACGACAAGGAATGACACTCACTCTATCGCCCAAGGAGCACATAACGCGTGAATACAATGAGCGTATACAGGAAGAGCTCAATAGGTCATCTTTTGCCGATCCTAATTGCACGTCCTGGTACAAGAATGCTGAAGGCCGGATCACAAATAACTGGTGCGGCAATGCCATCGACTACCAAAAATTGTTGTCTGAGGTCAGATGGGACGACTACGAACTCGGAGGAGAAGGGGCGGAAATGGCGAAGAGGAGTAACGGGGCAACGACGCGGCTTGGACGGGTGGTGGAGGAAACGCGGGTGCCGGATGTGCTATGGATGGGCTTAAGCGCTTTGGGCACCGTGGCCTTGGTAGGAGCGGTGGCTATCAGGTACCTACCACGACTGAGGATGAAATAAATTGCTGGTTCCAGGCTTTTACCTCTGACCCCGTTGTATCTTATGATTCAAAACCACCAAGTAGGTAAGTGCAGACAAACATGATGACATTGCCGCATTTAAGTGTTCTATGTAGGTACATATACCTGTTGACCAAATGCCGACTTCAGAGAGTAAGCTTCATCACACGTCAGGAAGATACTGGATACGCTCCGTACTAGCACCACGAAAACAAGTCATAATGCAGCAATTGCACCTTCCGTTGATCTTTCTCTCTCCCCCATAGACTATTTACACACCCTCCCTCCCTC
>JAGFVP010000158.1:0-69176 GCA_021031095.1 Bathelium albidoporum
GGGCTTGTTGGGAAGAGTGGTGCGCAATTAAGGGGAGAAGGCAAGAGGCGGGATGTTGGTTCTGAAAGGGAGAATGCTGTGGACGACAACAAAAATGAGGGTCACGGCAAGGATGGAGGGAATGGCGGGGAGAGCAGCGGAGAGGATAATGAGGAGGGTGATAAAGGTGGTGGTGGTGTGGGACCGTTGGTAGTATTCGCATGCAGGCATCTCTTTCACAAGCGTTGTTTGAAGCCGCAATCGCTATCCGATCCGCAGCAAAGGAGCCATGGAGGTGGAGGGAGCTCGGATGCAAACGATGCCTCTGCGCAGACAGCCGCAGAGCCTCAGTGGCATTTGCAGTGCACGCTATGTAGATAGTTAATCCTATTAGAGCGTACAAAGGGTTTTGCTGGATTCACTGCTGTTTGGTGTTTAAGGGCGTAGCTTTGAATCCTGCGCGGCTCATTTGATGTGGAGAGTGCGCGATTTTGTGGGAATAATACCGCAACTTTTCCGTCTCACGCGTTTGACACCTCATTCCTGTACAACAAGCGATCCATTGAGGTTGGAAAATAGAGTTTGGAACAAGCCTCGGAAACCACTCTGTATATGATGTGGAGTTGGATGCTAAAATGTTAGGCACCTAGTTTTGAGCAGCTGCGAGACCAGTGACACTGTTCTCATGTTCGTTCTATTCCCTCTACGCATGCTTATTGTACATCTGGCGACAGTAGAATTTAGGCAGACTTGGCCGTGACCATCAGATCTGAAGGATCTGAAGATGTATGCTCCAATGCTGTCAATTCTTGAATATTTGGTTAAATCTGACTCTCACGATTGAAAGCATCGAGACTAAGGTTGGTAGCTTGCTTAGACTGTGTGGTTTGCAAGTACCGGCAATTGCTCCACCTGTGAACTTCACTACATCTTCCTGACAGGTGTATTGTGGCGGGATGCTAGAGCTGACGATGAGGCTACGATACTACCGGGAGATGACCATCCACGAACCAATTCGACTATTTGCCCGGATAACCGTACATTGGAACGAGGCTAGACGAAAAGCTGTGTTGGACGGCCCCCAAGAACACCTTCCCTCCATTTCAGGAGTAAGCGCGACCACATGAACGAAGGTTGGACCACACCTGTACACCATTCTCACCGTTCCTTGTGAGATAGCCTTTGGCGACAACATGGCAGGTATAGCTTGTCACGCCTTACCACGTGGTCTCGTCCTTTCTCCTCTGTCCTCTAGGAAGCAAAATTTTTGCCACCTCTACTTTCCTACTCGCTTCTGCTAGATGCTGTAATTAGCCAGTAAGTATCGTCTGCTTTTCTGGATCTACTAGTCATTGGTTAGGACGTGCAGAACTGCGCGATGCAGGAGAAGACCGCCCGGGTCTGGCTGAGACACTGGCGCGTGTAGCGAAAAGCAGCGTAGACTTGGCTGTCCAAGCGAGCGATTGGCCACATTCTCGCTGATTAGCGCCCCAAGCCCTGTCGACCCAGTCCTGAGATGTACCGCCGACAAGTCAACCACAACACCACCACACGACACTGGGTCCAACCCAGCACTGTTCAGAGCTTCCCCAGGCTAGATTCGTCGCCTCTTGGGCTGGTTGGTTCGATATGTTCCCGTCTTCTGGGTCTACTGCATCCCGGCGTGAAACATCACCTTCCCGTTTCTTGCGCCGCTGGTCCACTGCCATCGGTCTAAATCCAGGTTGGCAGTGTCTACATCCGACGGCCAGGCCGGCAGACGCCAGCCTCCATCTTGAGCTTCTTGCGGGCCGCCATGCACTTGCCCACCGATGTTGTTTCGTTCCACTTAAATCGCTCAACCCTAGAGCCAACCTTGCGCCATCGTCTCTCCACAGACGTGGCCTCCACCATCTTAGACGAGCAACAGTGAGCTCTTGCCCCGAAAAGGCGCCCCAATCAGGCATCCTCCTTGACGTAGTGGGTCATCCTGGTTCTCGCTTGACTGGTCACATAGCCGCTCTCGACCAAATTCTAGCTGTTGAATATAAGAATGAGCGTGACCCTGGGATGCAGGCAGGTCAGGTCAGAACAATCTCCTTTCGATTCTCTTTGCTTGTTGTACCAAGGATTTTCTTTCAGTCTCCAGTGCCTGCCGATCAGTGCACAGTCGTTCCTTCACTTGAACTATCAACATGTCGTTCTCTAAAATTACTACGGGCCTGGTGCTCTTCACTGCTTCGGCACATGCCGCTTACACGCTTCAAAAAGATTACATGAAGGATGAATTTTGGAACAATTGGGACTTTCAAACTATGGCTGATCCTACGAACGGAACAGTCCAATATGTCGACCAAGCAACCGCTGCGAGCACGAGTATGGGCCGGGATCCGCTAATCAATCGGAATGAGAATGGGTCATACTATATGGGAGCTGATCACAATACCACTACTACGAACGGTCGTCCAAGTCTGCGTCTCCAAAGTAAAGACTCCTACAACAGTGGACTCTTCGTCCTCGATCTCTCCCACATGCCTGGTGGTGAATGTGGCTCTTGGCCGGCTTTCTGGCTATTGGGTTACAAGAATGGACAGACATGGCCTGCTGGTGGCGAGGTGGACATCATTGAGGGAGTCAACAACCAAAACGGAAATGATATGACGCTCCATACAAGTGAGTAATAACACGATTGAAGCCATGAAATCCAGCGCAAATGCTGATTCAAACCTACAGGCCCCGGCTGTTCTCTGAAAAACAACGGCGGGTTCTCAGGTCAAATGCAGCTCAGCAAAATGGACTGCGGTGCAGGTGATGGCCATGAGGGGTGCCAAATCGCTGACCAGCAGGGCGGCGGTAGTGCCAATGGTACCAATCCCTCCTTCGGTGCTGGGTTCAATGCGGCTGGCGGTGGCGTGTACGCGACCGAGTGGCGCCCGGATGGTTTCGCCATTTGGTTCGTTCCTCGAAGTGACCGCCAACGCCTCAAGAGAGTCAAAAGTGACTCGCCTGATCCCAGCACATGGGGAAAGCCGCTTGCCCTGTTTAATTTCCAACCCGGCTGCATCGTTAGTCAGAATTTCATGGATATGAAGCTGATCTTTGACCTGACATTTTGCGGTGATTGGGCCGGTTCCACCGACACACAGGGCTACGGCTGGCTCGCCAACAACTGCAACGCCCAGGGCAGCTGTCCAAACTTTGTCAACTCCCACCCCCACAACTTCGACAACGCCTTCTGGACTATCAACTCCCTGAAGGTCTTCCAGTCTGGAGTTGGCAACAGTACCGGTAACTCAACTGAAGCCAGCGGCGCACCTTCGCCAATGGTTGCTAGCAGCGCGCCTGCTCCGTCTTCCACTCTTCCCCCTTCGTCCACCGTCTACTCGACCACCTTCACTACCGTCAATATGTTCTCACCGGCCCCCGAACCAAGTACGGCTGATTGGACTGAAGGTGCGAATGGTGCGGTCCAGGCTGCAGCGACAAAGATGGCACGGCACCTGTACCAGCACAGGCACCAGCATAAGCATAAGCACCATCACGAACACGAACACGAGCACGAGCACGAGCTTGAGCACCAGGGACACCACGACCACGAATAAGGCAATATCGTGGACTTGGACACAGGTGTTCCGGCGTTGGCACGGTACTGGGTAAGGCGTGTTTGGATCGAGCGATGGCGCTCCTGGGCATGAAGTCTTTCCGCTTGTAGATACACCCACTGCGGATTTAGAAGCGGCATTTAGCCAGCAGTATCATATACGGATATAGATGATCCAATGAACCTTGAGTCTTTCTTCATACTTCAATTTCTGGTGCTGACCAGGTGATACTCGCGCTCAGCCATGTAAGGCAGGTACAGTGATAAATGACACACTCGGAGAACCAGACAGAATATCGTTACAAAGGAGTCAACAAGAACCGGATTCGCGTGCAGTCAAGTGTGCATTGTATCAAGGTAGTGTAGGTAGGTAGATAAGTATTATGACTAATTTTCGTGTACTTGAGTCAATGACGACCCTTGGTATCATTTCTACTTGACTGCGATCCATGGGATAAGGTACTATCCTTCTGAAAACATATACTGGTTTTCAATCAACCCAGTGACATAAGTAAATCGAGAAAAGTGAAAGGTAGGTGAGATAGATACCCGGGCGAGTATCACGAATGACGCCTCGAAGACTCCCAAGGCCACTCAGGACGGTCCATTAGTCGTAGCTATCTTATCTATAATAAGGAACTGTGTCACTCCGTAACACAGCTTCAATTGACTTCCAACAAATTCAACCACCGATAAGACGACCCGACGTGCAGGACACAGTGCACGTGACTTACGCACAGGTCACAGCCACAGTTTATGTCCAACCCGAGCATTGCACTTTGCCCCAGACCAGCTCGCCTTCCTCAAGCACACTTCATACGCTCCGTTTCAATAGCAGATCTTCTCTCTGTATCTCCTGAGCTGCGAGAGCAGCACTTCAGCTTATACTCTAGCGTTCTTGAACGCCTAGACCAAGTCAGCGCAGACCAGACATTCTTGATCAGTTCCAGGATCTTCCATAAGATGTCTGACGGTGAGTCGTCCTCTTCCTACCAAACCAATACGCGTCCAAATCTAATGAAGACCGCTTCAGCCGACTTCGCCCAAGTTCAGAAACTCCAGCAGGAGCGCAACGCTCTGGCAGCTGGGAAGAAAGGTTCCAAGACCTTCGACCCCGCCAATCAGAGAACTGACTCCTCCACCAAGGCCTCCCTGACCGACATCAACTTTGACACGGATCTCTACGAGCGGAATGGGTTGAACAAATATGCGGGATACAATACATCCATTGCTGTGGCGGATGGTGATGATGACGAAGACATGGCCGACGCCGACGGAGACGGCGGTCGGAGACTGGTGGGTCAATACACCGCAACGAAGGAACAAATGGACGAATTTGCTCGAGGCGGCGCTGAAGAGGAAGATATCCTTGTAGGAAGAGAAAAGCAAGCGCAAATTCAGTCTCGCGAAAGCGACTACCAAAAGCGACGGTGGGAGCGTGATCTAGGCCCTACCATGGCTGATCCATATGCCGCAGATGGCCAAGCGAATGGCGAGGCTGATGGAAAAACTTATCGAGAGGTCATGGCTGAGGCGGAGCTCGACAGGGAGGAGCAACGCGTGCACAAACTCATTGCTGAGAAGAAAGCCAAAGGCGAAGATGGCACAGTAGAGCACGAGGCTACGCTGACAATCGAGGACAGCAACAATGTTGAAGTCAACGGAGCCGGCACGAACGGCGAAGCGACGGCCGGACGCAAGCGAAAGAAGCGATGGGACATGTCAGCAGACAGCGAGCCGGATGCAAACGGAGCCAAGCCAGAAGAGACAAAACCCAAACGATCAAGATGGGACTCTGCCCCTGCTCCTGATGGAGAAGCACTCTCGAAGCGCAACAGGTGGGATCAAGCACCTATGCTTGGTGGCGCTACACCAGCCGCACCTTCTGGTCTTGATACCCCGATGCATCCATCCCAGGCTGTTCCGGTTGGATTCGGCACCGATATATCCTCACGCAATGCACCTCTTTCTGATGAAGAGCTGGATCAGATGCTGCCTGGAAGTGCAGAGGGTTACAAGATTCTGGATCCCCCTCCAGGCTATGCTCCAATTGCTACTGCCGCGCGGAGGATGCCAGTCAATTCTGCTGCCGCGTCGAGCGTGCAGGGTTATGGTGGTGCTTTCATGATGCAAGAACCGGAAAGTGCACGATCGCTAGGAAAACAACTTCCCACCGAGATCCCCGGAGTAGGTGACTTGCAATTCTTCAAGGCTGAGGACATGAACTATTTCGGGAAACTGGTCGATGGGGCCGATGAAAATGAACTGTCGATGGAAGAACTGCGCGAGCGTAAGATCATGCGATTACTACTGAAGGTAAAAAACGGAACACCGCCGATGAGGAAGACTGCTCTTCGTCAGCTTACAGACAATGCGCGCCAATTCGGTGCCGGACCTCTGTTCAATCAGATCCTTCCACTACTGATGGAAAAGACACTCGAAGATCAAGAGCGCCATCTTTTGACAAAGGTGGTTGATCGTTGCCTGTTCAAACTGGATGCCCTCTGCCGGCCTTGGGCAAAGCGCCTGCTTGTGGTCATAGAGCCTATGCTAATTAGCTCTGACTTTTATGAACGTGTCGAAGGTCGTGAGGTAAGCAACTTCTTTTTTCCCCGAATCAGGTTATAGACATTGATTTATTGCTAACGCAATTGGTAGATTATTGCCTCGCTCTCAAGAGCGGTCGGCCTTGCTACTATGCTTGCTGCAATCCGTAGTGAAATTGACTCTGGAGATGAGTACGTCCGAAACACCACCGCTCGAGCACTGGCGGTGGTGGCATCCGCTCTGGGCATCCCGGCACTGCTCCCCTTTCTCAAAGCCGTTTGCCGTAGCAAGAAATCTTGGCAGGCTCGGCATACCGGTGTCAAAGTCATCCAACAGATTCCAATCTTGATGGGTTGTGCCATTTTGCCGCATCTTCGTGCGTTGGTGGAGTGCATTTCGGACTGCCTGAACGATGAACAACAAAAGGTCCGAACAGTCACGAGTTTGGCAATCGCGGCCTTGGCAGAAGCCGCAAACCCTTATGGTATCGAATCATTTGACGATATTCTCCATCCCCTCTGGGGTGGTGCTCGAAAGCAGCGTGGAAAAGGTCTCGCCGGCTTCCTCAAAGCTGTCGGACACATCATTCCCTTGATGGACGAAGAATATGCCAATTATTACTGCGACCAAATAATGAATATTCTGCTACGTGAAGCATCATCACCAGATGAGGAGATGAAGAAGGTCGTCTTGAAGGTGCTTTCTCAATGCGCCAATACCACTGGTGTAACAGCAAGCTACCTAAAAGACCGAGTGCTTCCGGATTTCTTTAAATGCTTTTGGAACCGGAGGATGGCACTTGACAAACGCAACTATCGTCAAGTTGTCGACACTTCAGTCGACATTGCTCAAAAGGCTGGTGCGGGAGAAGTCACGGAGCGAATTGTTCTGCATCTAAAGGATGAAAGCGAACCGTACCGTAAAATGACCGCAGAAACCATCGAAAAGGTCATAGCAAGCCAAGGTGCTGCCGATATCGACGAACGCTTGGAAGAGCTCTTGATCGATGGAATGTTGTTTGCTTTTGCTGAACAGTCAGTTGAGGATGCCATCCTCTTGAACAGCTTTGCGACCATTGTCAACGCTCTCGGAACTCGCTGTCGCCCGTATCTCGTCCAGATCAGTTCGGCGATTCTTTGGCGTTTGAACAACAAATCTCCCACCGTTCGCCAGCAAGCAGCCGATTTGATCTCTCGCATTGCTCCAGTGATGAAGCAGTGTGGTGAAGACCCGCTTCTCGGTAAGCTCAGTGTTGTGCTCTATGAATACCTGGGCGAAGAATATCCCGAAGTCTTGGGATCTATCCTTGGTGCGCTTCGTAGCATCGTCACGGTTGTTGGTGTTACGTCTATGCAACCGCCTCTTAAAGACCTCATTCCCCGGATCACACCTATTCTTCGCAACAGACACGAAAAAGTGCAGGAGAATGCGGTAGATCTGCTAGGACGCGCCGCAGATCGGGGGCCTGAGTCAGTCAACGCGCGAGAGTGGATGCGTATCGTCTTTGAGCTTCTGGACCTACTCAAAGCACACAAGAAGGGCATTCGTCGTGCCGCTAACAACACGTTCGGTTATATCGCCAAAGCCATCGGTCCTTCTGATGTTCTTGCCACGCTTCTCAATAACCTTCGTGTCCAGGAGCGACAGTCTCGTGTTTGCACAGCTGTAGCAATTGGCATCGTCGCGGAATCTTGTGCGCCTTTCACAGTGCTTCCGGCTGTCATGAACGAGTACAGGCAGCAAGATCTCAATGTACGAAACGGAGTGTTGAAGAGCTTGAGTTTCCTCTTCGAATATATTGGGGAGATGGCAAAGGATTATGTTTTTGCTTGCATCGATTTGCTTTCAGATGGCTTGACCGATCGCGATCAGGTGCACCGACAAACTTCGGCTTCGGTCGTGAAGCACATCGCCCTCGGTGTCGTTGGCTTGGGTTGCGAAGACGCAATGGAGCACCTTCTCAACTTACTGCTTCCTAACATCTACGAGACTTCCCCACACGTCATCGACCGGGTCATCGAAGCCATCGATGCCATTCGTCTGGCCATAGGACCTGGAAAGCTGATGGGATACATCTGGCATGGTCTCTTCCACAGCGCTAGGAAGGTGCGGCATCCGTACTGGCGCGTGTACAACATGGCGTATGTGCATCAGGCGGACGCTATGGTTCCCTACTATCCGATCATCAACGAGGAGGGAATGGGCCGGGATGAGCTAGACATTGTGATTTGATTGAATTGCGGAATGTGCTGAGTACTGAGTAGGCGGCAAAGGGAGAGCGGGATTGGCTGCTGGTATGTACGTTACAGAATAGGTATTAGATAGGTACAGAGACAAGCTCAAAAAATATCGGAGCTCCTGAGGATGTCACATCTGCGCCCAGCGAGCCTTTCCGTTCCGCATGAGAGTACACACCATCAGATCTGGGCTTTGAATGTGCTGCCATAAAGCAGAGAAGAGGCACATTCGACTATCTAGATTGTGCGCTTTCTTCCGTAAGTGTTCTCGATCATTCAAACTGCCGTATCGTCTCTTGACTGTGGAGTTATATATTCCTATGAAATACCGTAACCCATGCAGTCTGAGCGATATGCCTACCTTACCTCAAAGCAGTAAGACAAGCGACAAGCCTGATGATTCCACGGCTGGTAAGTCATGTCACGAACATCACCGAAACTTAGAGCAGGTGCCGTATGAGTACTTTTTTCGTTCAATAATTTGTGTCTGTCGACTGTGTGCCTTCTGATACGAGTCAGACATGCTCGAGTCGACTCAGAAAGCAAACAACAAGCGGGAGAATATCTCGTCAAGGCTAGATCGTTCAGCTGAGGTAATGGCCATACCTCACGTTCCTTTTCATGAAATACGTCGTATATTTTGACAGCCATGTGCAGGTTCCATGTTGGACTTCATCCAATCGTTCGACCGGGTTGTCAGCGGCCCCAGATCAGTCCCGTGTCCACGGAAAACAACCTGCCTAAGTTGGACAAGGCTTCGGCTAGCTTCCGGTAAAGGTCAACACCGTTGACACGACTGATACTATTGCAATGACAGAATCGAACGGGGACGCGGGACTAAAATCTCACAACCGTCACGGCGGCGAGGAGGATTTTATCCCTTAAGAGATAAAGGTCAGAACGACCAATCAAGACAAGAATGAAGGTCCCTTCAGCTTTGCCACCCATGCACCCCTGCATCGATAGGGTTGCATTAACACCCTCCACCGGACGTCCTCGTTCGAGAAACGCCAAATGGTGGGCCAAGCGCTAGCGGCAATCCCGCGTGGAACTCGCCCTTGCCATACAAAACTGCCCGGGGCCTCATTTACATTCCATCTGTTCCGGAGCTACACCCGTGGACACCAGGACGGTCACAACGGGCTATCTTGAGCAACATGGATCCATCCAAGACCGCTTATGAGTCTGCCCGCGATCATCCGCCACCTGAAGTCGAGGAACACTTGACCGCACCCAAAGGCGAGCAAGTCTATCACTCGAACACCTTTATCCGACCTCAGGACCGGAAGCTGCATGATCCAGACGTCAAGTTCGAAGAGTACTATTATTACGCACAGAGGACGAGGGTATTGGAACTCGAGGATAACTCGCAAGTCGGAAAGAAGAGCTTCAAAGATGTCATCCTTCATCGCTCGACGCACAACCACCCGCAAGATACCTCCAACGGCTCTACCTCTCCAGACGGAAAGGAACACACCGACCTCCCCAACGTCAATATTGCCAAACAGTCCAACCGGCTAGAAATCTCCGACGAAGAGTGGATCAACGCATCGCGTGCGTTCAGAACAGCTACGTGGGGAGCGTGCTTCTATCTCATTACAACGGACATTTTGGGTCCCTATGGCGTTGGCTTCGCAATAGGGACCTTAGGCTGGGGCCCCGGCATTGCGCTCTATACTGTCTTTGGCTTCATGGCGGGCTACTCCGGCTATCTCATCTATCGTTGCTTTATGAATCTTGATTCGTTCGAGTTTCCATGTCGCAACTATGGCGACCTTGGGTTGCGCATCTTTGGACCCGTCATGCGCCACCTGATCAATGTTCTCCAGGCCCTCGCTCTGCTCCTTATTCTCGGTCAAGTCACGATTCAGAATGGACAGGGGCTTTCTCAAGTCAGCAAGTTCCGGCTTTGCTACGCCGTCTGTGTCATTCTGTTCGTCATTGCAGGCTTCGCAATCGGCCAGATCCGGACGCTTCGTAACTACGGCTGGCTGGCCAATGCTGCTGTCTTCCTCAATCTCCTGGTCATCTTCATCACCATGGGCGTCATGGCGCACAGCCCCCCTAACTTTGCGATTTCAGTCCTCGGATCTTCGGGCTCTGCGGTGGATCCAGACAGTATCGCTCCCGATGCGAACGGAAACTACCCTCCCATTATTCACTTCAACGGCTTGCCAAATCCTAATAGCATCGTTGGCTCCATCAACGGCCTCATGTCTGGTGTCCTGGCCTACGGCGGAGCTCAGTTGTTCGTGGAGTTCATGGCAGAATTGCGACGCCCCCGTGATTTCATCAAGGCCATGTGGGGAGCGCAGTTCTTTATCTATGCTGTATACATGATTTATGGCTGCTACGTATATCACTTCCAAGGCCAGTATTCCTATCAGATCTCGTATCAGGGCGTGTCTCCGTATGGCTGGCAGACTGCAGGGAATATGCTTGCTGTGCTCTCTGGCTTGATAGCCGCTGGTCTATATGGAAATATCGGTATGTCCAACCAGCATTTTCTGTTCGATTGGGTCTAACATCCAGCAGGCGTCAAGGTGCTGTATAACAACGTGCTTATGGACTTGTTCAATGCTCCGCCTCTCACCACCAAAATGGGCAAGACTCTCTGGATTGTTCTCGTGCCCATCTACTGGAGCATCGCTTTCATTGTTGCCGCTGCCATCCCAGATTACTTTGGCTTTGTCAGTGTTATCTCTGCTGCTACACTGATCCAATTTACGTATACTTTCCCGCCCATGCTTTCGCTGGGTTACAATATTAAATTGTATGCCATGAAGACCAGTGACGGGGACGGTTTTGACCCCACGACGGGGACTGTCATCCGAAGAGATACGGGCTTAAAAAGATGGGTCAGAGGGTTTTTCTCGGGAGGCACGTTCAACGTTTTGGCGAATATCTCACATGTGCTTTACACTGGCGGTGCTTTGGTCACCTGTGGCTTGGGAATGTATGCGGCGATTGAAGGTATGATCGAAGCATTCGAGAACCCTCAGGTAAACTCGTTCTCGTGCAGGTCGCCTTTGGATCTGTCCCCGTGAGGGCAAAAGCAGCTGTCCTTTTGACGTTGTCAGATAGTATATGACGGATTTTGGTCTATCTCTGTTGAAGGATAACGGCTAACAGTTAGAGATTGACGTGAGAAGCATTGGGTAGATTAGCTTGCGTCTGTCTAGTCCAGTCTAAGCTATTCTCAATACCTTTACACATCATCAGTTACCAGTTCTCTTTTTGCAAATCAATGAGCAGCTGCGTTTCAGGATGACAAAGCATTGCAACTGATTAGACACAGGGTATTTTGGCAATGATGGGCTTTGAACGTCAATTGATTTAATTAGAAACCAGATTTGTGAGAATTCGTGTTGTCAATAGTCTCATGGAGGCTAACATTGGCACGTCCCATCAGGTAGTAGGTGCGCATCAAATTTGATATCCAATCCACTCCTAGGCCATAGTTAGAAAACCCAAAGGTACCCGCCTACCCACATGCTGGGACGGCGTCATACCGCTAACCGGACCGACTCCGATCCAAAGAGCAAAAGAACGGAGCTCGCCTATTCCCCAGATCCTGGTTCTTCGTTGGCGTCAGACTCAACCCACGCTTTAGGGTGGCGAACAAGACATGCAATAGTTCTGGTATCAGCTGTGCGCCACCCTATATCCCAATTGCCTTTCCTTGGCGCGGTCAACATGGCCTGAAAGATCGATGGATTGCGCATGCTGTGCTCCATACACCGCCATTTCCGTCACCCCTGGTCTCTCTTTGCTTAAACGATGTTTTATTCCCGCCATGCTCATGCGAAACGGAGATGTCTCTCGGGCCTTGCACTGCCTGCCTAAACTGATGCATGTGATCGAGTGCGTTTCAGATTCGCCGCGTCTGCTCTGGATCAGTTCACCGTCTGCTTTGGAACGGCCCTAGTAGGTAGTCTTTGCGACGATGCAGCAATAGACATATCTTTATGCGTCTGAGGACAGGGTGTGCTTCTCCCCTCACCGACAGCTCGAGCTTGTAGACTGCGGAAGCTCAGATGATCACAAGGGAATCGAATACGGATTTAAATGAATTCGATTTCAAGTATTGGTACACTACTAGCCAAACTTCTGTCTTTCTCCTGGGTTCATGACTCGCTACAGTGCTTTATTTGCGCTTGCTCATAAAACGATATGGAAAACATGTCAAAAGCCGTGGATGGTTATCCCAAACTTGCAACCCGGTTCGCGCTAGTACCTGAAACGGCGCATTATCGAACATTTGCCGCACTGGCACATCGGGATTTACTCTATTACCAGGCAGAGCTAGTCCAACTCGAAAGCCTTCTGGTACAGCTGGAGACTGCTGACCGTCGCTCGCCAGAAGGGCAAAGGTCCCGATATGCAACGAACTGGGCTTACTTGGATCTTTCTCCTTTAGAGAATCATGGAGAACAACTGGAGGTTATTTTGAAGATTCGCAGATTGCTCCCACGATACTGTACGATCACCCTTTTCTTCTTCTGCTTCAAAGTGGCACGAAGCTGAGCTTTGACCAGATGAGGCGCTTCGCAATCAAGCATTCTTTGCTTCTCAAGAAAAGCCTCAGATGTTGGACCAAGAATACAACCAGTACTGGCTGGACCATCCAGAATATGGTGCCAAGACCTTGACCGGAGCGGACCGAAGGGTTTACGGAGTGAAATGGGACTCCGGTGCCACTGACCTTATCACCGTCAAACCTCGATCCAACGAAGACTTATTCTCCAATTGGATCACTCGTGACTTCATCGCATGGTTTCATAGCCGGCTCGGTCGACATTTCAGGAAGAAATCAAGCAAGCATAATGAATGCGGCTATCATGAAGATACATTGCTCCGTTGCACACAATTGGTAACCAGTATCTTAGCTTCGACTCTTTTAATCTGTCCGATCGCAGTGCTAGATTCAGTCACGTCTACGAAGATACGTTTGGCCATCATATCCTTCTTTTGCATGTTGTTTGTCACAGGCATGCATCTGTTCACAAGAGCCAGGCGCAGTGACGTCTTCTCAGCCATGGCAGCGTAAGTATGCACGCCATTTACAAAATGAAATTTCTGATGGAGCCAATTCAGCTTCGCGGCTGTCCAAGTCGTGTTTGTCGCCTCAAGCTAGATCACATCGATCTCATGGGTTTGATGGATAACGCCTTAAGCATTGACATCAGCTGGGCATGGATGGAAGATGCGCAAGGCATAGTTTGCATTTGGAAATCCTAACCGACACTGGCTACCCATGCGCGCTCTTGAATACTTGGAGATGCCGAGTTAGATCAGATAGCAGTGAAAGTACTCACCTAGAGCCAGCCGCGAGTACCAGTCCGCATTGAAGAGCAAGCAGTCTCGAATCAAAGACTGTTTTTACCTCGGAAGTCTTTGAGCATTGTTCTGATCCATCTTCGACCCTGATATGCAGAGAGCGGAGCAAAGTTTTGATCCCCTAGGTATGTAGAATATCTAAGTGGCTGAAGACGTGTGGCGGTTGCCGAGGCTTTTCTTACGTAGAAAAGTGACGCGATTGGTGCCGAGGTCCCGCTACAGCGGAAAGCGTAAGCGAGACGGGAGATCTTCCAATGGGACGCGTACCTAGGTAGAACAACTCGGGCGCATCTAAAGAATAGCGGCAACCTTGATCAAGGAGGTATTTCTGATTGGTGACAGGCTGACCTGCCAAGGATACCGAGAGGCAGCAATATATCCCGCGTCGTCCATTGAGCAAGCTTGACCGCCGCGCAGCAGTAGGCCACCTCAGCCGTCATTACAGGGACGAAGAACGCATCTGAATAAGCTTTCGCATCTTCTCCAGTGAGTTGGCATCCATAAAGGGGCCGGCACTTTGCCCGTCATCGATCTGAACCAAAAGAGAAATCTCCCCGGAATGCATAAGATACCTATACGGTAGAGCGAACTCAGCAGGCACGCCATAGTCAATTGATTGGTAGCTTACGCCTTGCACTCACCTACCATCTCTAAGGCTACAGACTGTGCACGCAAATATACGATGTGCATCGTTTAATTGCCACAAGTCCAGACCGTTTGGTTGGTCACATTCGGCAACAGCTGAACCGTATCAATGTGCTTGATAATCATCTATCTCCAGCGCCTGGAAAACGTTACCTGGAGTATGGTATCGAATTGATCGTGCACAGGGTAGGGCTGTGGTTAGCCTTGAGTGACTATCATATCCCAACAAATACAGCTCGATATCATGCCTGCCAGAGACACTTTAATAAGATCCATATCCGGTCAGTCTTGCCTGTTCTTGCCACAAGAGACAAGGAAGCAGTCGTTGTTGATTTGAGTATACCATTGAACAGACCATCGAGTCGGAAGCGAACCTTTGTTTCTTACCCAGGAACACGAGCCAAAGCTGCGAGACCCGTCTTACGACCAAGAGAGCTTCCACAGTAGCTTCTTCATTGTGATTGGGAATGATTTGAAATTTTTTATTTTGCTTTTGGACGCTTATCATCTAGGTCTTTCAGGAGGCGTCATCAGCCAGTACTTCACGTGCCCAATGGAAACGCCTCCTCTTGCCTCACTGTGGCAAACTCGAACGACGTACACGATTACAGAGTGGATCTCTTTCCAGTACGATCGGTGCAACACGAAGCTGAAACATCCTGGCGGTTGCTTTGCTGCACTCCCGTCAGGCATTCGCGTGCGCCAGATGGATTGGTTCTTGGAAGATTGCCTTGAATTGATCCCGGACGATTGCCTTTCGATTAGGGGTTTCACCATTCTGAATCGGAAGGTCCGACATAAGCATCTTTTATCAACTACTCTGTCAAGAGGCATCACAATGCTACCAGCACCGATCTCCGTGTCATACTTGAACCGCTATCGTGCCCTTCTCATCGCTTGACAAAGACTCTTAACCCATGCGCACCATTGCTGAACCTTTGCATGAGTTCTATCCTTGGTCCAGATTTCTTCACGCCCTTGCTTCAGGTATGAAACCACCGAGAAGGATCCGCGAGTGACAAGGAAATTGCTCAAACTCTCTTTCGATTAAACAGTTTCGTCGATGCCCCTCACATGGTCGTCTTATCCTGTGTAAGAGTTGTCGTTGCATTCACCCACCACGATCTCAAGGAGAGCCGAGAATCCGATCCTGAGGAGACTTTATCATTTGACAATGCGAAAAAAGATACTCAGCTGGCTAGAAGAGAAGATTTCACGCATCAAGCTTCACAGTACTAGACGTCCAGTGCGCTTGAGCGAGGTTGTGAACATTATGGTATCGCCTGGGAACGGTGGAGAACCTAGACTGGCACGAGCCTGCCCTGATACCCAATTACACAGAGATGTAATCTCATATGGTTTCGTGAGGGATGTGCTACGAGGCGATCATTTAATTAATGCATCCGGCAAAGATGTCCAGCTCGAAGGCCTCGATCAGCAGCCGATCTTTTTCAGAGGGAGCATCACACTGCAATGGTACAAGCTCGGAGGTACTCGCAGCCATACGACGCAGTTCTTAGTATCGATGCACCCGAATCCGGCTTATGACATTATATTCAGCGGTCAATCCTCAATGGAGTACAAGCTTTTGGTGCCGGAGCCTCTTCGAGCCTGGTCGGGTTGGCTTCCCGCATTTCAGCAACGAAATGGTTGGAGGATGCCCCTTCACATTCCACATCTAGACTAATGGGGAAATACAGAGATCGAGCGATTGAGAGACAGCCAAGAAACTGAGAAATTGATGCAAGACGATGAAGAGAATCTCCGTCGGCATAGGGAAAGCCATGGCCTACCGCGAGAACCCAGATCGGTATCTGATCAAGCCCAACCAACGATGCAAGATGGTCCGCCTCAGCAGAGCAATGATAGCGGAACAGGTCAGGCAGCAATTTCAGCGCAGAATCATGCCAGTGGGTCAAATTAAAAGAAACCACAGGAAGCTAACCGGAAGGAGGTCACTGGCGACGCTCTGCGAAGTACCAATTCGAATTCTTTGTTTGCGGGAATATCATTTAGTGTTAGCTGTGTAGAAGGCACTTTTCCGACTGCTACTAACTTAAGCATCCTACGTTTTCTGGGGGTTGCGTTGCTTTCATCGGGGAAGTTTAGTATGATAGGACGGTGATAAAGATAATGTGCTAATCCTCTCATTCCGACCTCGTCAAAGCATCATCATTCGTTTATGTCAGATACACAGCTTTTTGGTTTGTATCTGGGATTGAAAATCCGGAGGAGAAAGAGAGGAAAGGTCGGTGTTGATTGATTCTGGTCCAAGGAGATAAGGAAACATGGGATTTGGACAGCTTTAATATTTTTGGCAGACGCCCTACATACCTGGGTTAATTTGTACGAACTGATCTTGGAACAATGCACAGTTCTGTCTAGCTCAAGGATTTTTCGCCATGTACTGACGATATGTTGCCTAGGCAGACTTTGCTCGCATGTCACTTGGTTAAATTGTTAGGATGCGAATGCGAAACAGCCGTTCTACTCCTTTTGCCGTCACAAACATCGAGCTTCACATAAATGACCAGTTGACTTACTCAAAGGCCAGGTAACCCAAGCATCACTAGTTTTATCATGACCAGTGATTGGCCGGCCTTGGGCTGCATACCTTAAGTACCTACCTTAGCCATCTCTGAACCATGATCCATGCCCGCTGAACCAAAACCGTAGGCATCTATGCAAGCCGACGTCATGTTTTGTATAAGTAGGTGGCTGCAAACTCTTCGCTTTCCGCCAAGATTTGACCAGTATTCTGGTACCTTTGGTACTGCGTCACGCTTGTGAGTGTGTTAAAAGGCGAGCAAGCTTTCGAGCACGTCCTTCACATTTTTGCCTGGGGCGACGCTAGTAGTGCCGATACCCGATTGCTTACTTCAGGAACCCAGCACACCCCGAACGTCAAACTGGGGGACGAAGCGAATAAAAGTTCCGAGGATGGTTCTCGAGACCTAGATATGCACATCAACTTTGACAGCAAGACGTCAATCCCGGTCTAGGCCTGTTGTTCCAACGCAGTTGAGGCCACTACGGCCCAACACCGTGCCCGGCAGCTGCAGCAGTCTCAGCCTTGCAGCCTTGCAAAGTTGACCACGAACGGACATGAGTGAAGCAGAGCAAATCAGAATCATCCGACGGAATCCACCAGTCTTCAATGTTCAGCCTTGTTCACCGCCAGGACTAGCTGTTGAGGCCTGCCCCCCATTCCCAGAGTCTATCCGTCTAGCCCGAATGCTCCTAGATTGTGAGGCTTTGCCAATCTTGAGCCTCGCTCGGATGGAATGAAATCCGTCATAAGCGTGCGGTACAGTTATATGGCTTGCTTGGATGAGTTACTGGCTGCAGTTTTGACTGCATGGATTCGTCGGACCAATCGCTCAGCTATTGACGTCTTCTCGTCCCAGCGAACGGGTATGCGAGCCTACGATCCTGGGCCTGGAGGCAGAATTCATATGTGTGTGTGCCCGAAGTGGTGATGACTGACCTGGCGAAGCCTTTCTCAGCCTCGCATGGATTGAATATGAATGCGAGTCATGCGCACGGTAAGAACTGAAACTCTTCGATTCTTCGTTCCGTGGACCTGTGCATTTTTAAAGTTTGCCTCTATTTCGGAACTCGGGCTACACTAACCTTGTGGAGAAATGGAGCAAGTGCATGATAGTGTCAAAGGATATCCAATGCTTGCAGAGCTCTTCAAAGTGTGGCCTCACGCGGCCTGCTTTCGTAGATTCTCGAATTTAACTAGCCGGATATTGCTTTACTATCAGGCAAAGCTCACTGGACTTGAGGCGCGCTTGCGCGAGCTTGAGAAGGCCGATAGCAATTCCCTAGATAATGACCGACAGTCGTATTCTAAAGACTGGGCGTTTCTCGCGGGTCGCAACCATGGCACGGGGTCGTCCCGTGAGACTGAGGGTGGCCAATCATCTCCTAACAATCAAGACGAGCAGTGGAAAGTGGTCTGCGAAACTAGGACCGTGCTTTTTGAGTATTGTATGATTAAGTCCTCTGTGCTAATGGAGACAGCTCAGAACCTTGACTCATCCGATCTGACTTTGTTTGTTAGATGACCTGTTGCTCAAGCTGATGGCCTTGGTCCCAGTTCCTACACCCATGGCCGGCGATCTTGAGCAATTGAGAAATTTTCTTCAACATCCAGAGTGGAACGATAATTCCCTGAGCGGGCTAGACAAAGATACATATGCTCCCCCGACAGACCCGGAGGCAGACTACTTCGCGTCCGATCTCGCCGGTATCAGGGCTCGACGAAATGCTGCACCATTTGGAAATTGGGCCTTGGGTGGTTTAAACGACCTAATCCATAAAAAGGTCGTCACACGAGTTGAGTTTTTGAAGCGGATGCAACAATCCTCACAATCTGGCGCGTACGCCTACAAGGGCAAGCTTGCGACGGGGGCAAGCATAGTGTCCGCGGCGGTACCTTCCTTATTGCTGTGTATTAGCATCATTGTTCTGTACTTCACAAACTCAACGTTGAAACGTTTGGGCGTTGTGGCGGGCTTGTGTGTAATATATTCTATTTGCTTGGTCTGCTTTACCCTTCCCCAGGGCGGGGAGAATTTTAGCTCTGTCGCGACGTAGGTACTGTGTAGGCTCTCACGTCCCTGCTTGCGCTAACAGATGACCAGGTTCGCCGCGGTAGCCGTTGTTTTCATTTCTAACAATCCCGTCGCCAGCGGCAACCAAACTTGTATGGCTGGCAGCAACTGACGCGTGTTGATTCAGCCCCCCCCCCCAATCCACACGATCGGGTCTTCAAGAGTCGATGTGGTCCAATTATAGGGCGAAAGTGGGTTTGTGTCGACCACATCCATCTCCCGTAAATCGCTCTTACAGTCGTGGTCTTCAAAGCAGCAGAATGCTCTCCATACTGCGTGCAATTTCCACAAAATAAGGAGACGGAATTCTAGTTTTCGATGTACTTCAATAATTTCGTGCTGGGTTCTTACTTAGACATGTTTAATGGAAGCCTCTTTTTCATCAAGATCATGGAATAGACATAAGTGCCCATACTTTTTACCGACTCGACTCCATACTTGCTTGGAGATCAGGATTGGACGCCGGGCTTCTGGCGAGCCTTTTATTTTGCCCTCTACGTCCACAATCTATCGGTGAGCATGCTCATGTTTCATAGAGCTGGACCACAGCGATTGTCGACCTATGAGGAGCTTGTCAGTCCCATTACACGCGGCTGCAAATCCATGAATTTACGATTAAGTCGGCTTTGGCTGCTCCCGTGCGGCTGGGGAATCCTTAATTCTTTCCCCCTTTGGGTCAGTTCACGCTTAAACACTTCCAGGATGTTGCTTTGATTTTGTCACCAAAAACATAAAGCTAGAATGGTGGGTGCACACTCTTCAGGCCTGGCTCGTCAGTGGCTCACAAGCGAGGCGCAAATAATTGCGATCATGGCTAATTTTGCAAAGGTCTGCTTCTGGCTGTCCCTCAGTCTTTTGCAACAGCGCTCCATGCGTCTCATACACTCCAAAGAGCCTGCTTTACCGTCTCGCTGGTGCTTGAGCCGAGATCAACTGGGGTTTGCCCGGGTTAACGCACCATCTAATTCCGTATCCACTCGTCCTCCCTGTCCCCTGGTTTCCAGAGCAATGCTTTCTGGATAGGCTCATACGATCTCTATTAAATACTGGGGCATCATGTTCGACCACGTCTGGACCTGTCTACATTCAGGTTGTGTAGACATCATTGGTCTCTCATCCAATTTGAAGGACTTCTTGAGCGGTCTTGCCTCCAGACTGATTTGGTTACGTCATGGTCTTTTCCTCAATTAACATGAGTGGAGACTGTGACGGAACGCGTCTATTTTTCGACCCACCCCCCTCAAGTATTATCCTGCTCCACTCGACATATCTTTTGCTTATTATTTGTAGATGAAAACCCAAAGCGCCAGAACAAGGCAAAGAGGAATCAGCAGCAAGGGCAAACGGGTCCATCTAACCAACGACAATCAAACCTGAAAAAACCACCAACCAGTGGTGGGCATGCCCAGTCAACCAAGTCTCCTACATCAACAGCCGATGGCACTGTACACGAGAGTGATCGAGCCAAAATATCGGCCTAGCCGTGAACCATAGAGGCAAAATGGATACAGTGGCATGCCACTTTCCCCTAGGCTATGCGGAACGAGCGAAAAACTTTCGTCTCCTGACAAGCAAAGCAAACCCTACAATTGGGTGGCACACTGAAGAGTGCCCTGCGACCTTCTTTGTGGATCTGGATATCCTTCACAGTACGATGGAACAACCTTAACACCAGACTCGTACTTAATGTTTCTCGATATTCTCGCAGTGGAAATATTTTGGTTTGGAGTTTGGGTGCTCTCACAAGAAGAGCGGAGTAGAGTTACTACACAGTCATTCCCGCTCATGGGTGCTGCCGTAGCTCTCTTGGGTATCAGCTATTTATTTAGAGTATTTTTTGCATAGAACCAGTAGACCACTGACACTGCTGAACATGGGATTCTAGCAATCCAGCTTCACATTCAGCAGCTTGTTCATCCATCTGCTGCTACTGCTCTATTCTCTGATAGCTTTCTTCCCTGGTGGATGTTCCCCTTGCGATGGGTTCCACCTCAATCGGTTGCACATGCCATACTTCCAGTGCGACCGTCCCGCAAGCCGTCTAGCATAACATTGAAGCGGGATTGCAAGAACAGGCAATTTGTTCTGTTGAATTTCGCGAATATCTGCTTTCATCGTTGAAGCTACAAGGGCATTCTCAACGTAAATCTTCCTCTTGCAGCTCTTGCAGCATCCGCTTCGGGCACTGCAGAGTACCTGCTGTCCCCCTTTGCAGCCCGACTCTTTCTCCATTTCACCTTCATGTGGAGGAGGTAATGAGATCAATGGTCTTCTCGCTTGGCATCCAGTCTTTCATTCAGTCATTCTGGACGCGTGTCAGGCCGGACCCATGTTTGCACGGCTTGATTTATGTCTGGTCGATACAGGTGCGAATAGTACCCTTCGACATTTGAGGATGCGGAGTGGCCCGAGTAAGGTGGATTGAGTCGTTCACTTGTGACGCTTGTAATATTTTTGTACTGAGGTGAAGGATAGGTCAGGACGTTTTCCTGCAATGATGCGAGTTAGTGTCCAAAAAGCCGTAGAGGATTGACATACACACTTTGTATATATCTTCGAAACGAGTAATCAATCAGGAGAATGGGGCTTTTGGTAGAAAGAGATCAACTCTCCTCGGCAGCAGTGCACAGTTGGAATTTGAAAGGAAGGCCAGTAAGCACAATGTAACTGGCTACACTGTAGTGAATTGGTTTGGGAAGTTGCGAAAAGCGTACATTGTCGTGTCTTCGGAAGAGTATTACTACTGTCTCCTTGGATTGAGTTCGACTACACAATGATTGTGCTTGAGCTTCGCTCTACCAGCGCGGAACCTATGCCCACCATGTTTTGTGGCTGCATCAGCTCTATATGAGCGGTATCACCCATGCTACTGAAGGCCGAACCAACTCTTGCCCCGGATCGCTGGGTCAGTAAAACTGGGAACACACAGGTTCGCGGCGCGTATGGAGCTGGTTAACAGTTTGTGGCGAGAGCGACACGGTAGGATAAGACCAGTGCTTAAGGTTTAGGTATTTATTAAGTGACAGTGATAAGGCTTAACCAAGTCCTGTAGAGGTTTGAACCGTTTTGAATGAGTGGAGTGATGTCTTATGCAAGTGTGTACGAAGTTCGGGAAATGCGTGGCGCTTCCACGTCGGGTGGCTCTCCGTTGGTGGAAGAGGAGAACTAAGAACACCCACGATGGATAGTCAAGCCACGATTCAATGCCTGAGACGTGAACAATGTGATAGTCGTGCTTGTAACTTGTGTATGTATTTTCAATTCATGCCGTCTTTCGCATAGCCCATGTGAAGTGCGCGAGGCTAATTCTTAGTAAGCATGGTGTTCTAGCAACCGATTAGAGATACGAAACTTACAAACCACAATTGTGTTTTCGATTGCTTGCAGCCAGCGCTTCCTACGCAAATACTTGCAAGGGTGCCTACCAGAGACATATCTTGAAAATTCGGCTTTGGTTGCCACGGCATTTTCCAGGAGCTTGCAAGGCTCGGAGTCATTGCCTCGAATGTCTTAGCATGCTGGGAGAGATCCGCCCTTGGCAATAACAGCATCCTACGAAGTATATCTACGATAAATTCGGCGTTTTTAGCAATAATTTATTCTCGATTCACGTCGTGCAACCCCGAAATAGACAGGCTCTGCGTGGAACGATTTTCGCATCACATATGAGGCGCTTGTAAAGATGATGAAGTCTCCGAACTCGGACAAAGATCGTCAAAAGAGGAGAGGAAGGAAGTCAAAGATGGAAAAGAAAGAAACAATAGGGAATACCTTCTTAGACGGGATCAAGATTCGGGTCTCATCTAAAGGATGAAGCTGAAACGGTCTTGGTATGTGGATCGAGCATGAAATACGGACTCGATTTGAGCCAAGGTCATGCAGCAAGGAATCAATGGACTTGCAGAAACGATGATATGTGGTATGCACAGGACAATCTTGATATGCGTACATCGTTCCAAATTGATGATTTAGACTTGATATTCTAGGTTGCAGGAAAGCTCAACGCAAAGATTACACAGCCGAAAAAGAGATTTGCAACGAAAGCCTACAGGCAACCAAGCAAAACGACTCCCCGTACTATGCAACAAGAAATGGTATATGCATACACAGCAGCAATCGGGATTTATGAAGTCTGGCACGAATTTATTGTACCTGGGGATCCTATTGGAGTCTATCATACGGAGACAATATAACATTCGGAAAGAGAACAACATGAGAAGAGAAGATAAAGCTTAAAGAACATTACCTCAGAAGTCACGATTCCATCGAAACTCATAACGAGGAGTTTACGGCATACATCTTCAAATACCAGTAAAAGCCAGCAGTAGGTTTTAGAAGTTCTGTATGGGGACTCGGAGAGACGTTCTTGAATGTGGTTATTCCGTCATTATTTTGGAGATAAATCATTCGTATCATGTGGAGAGTCATTAGTATAAGTCAGAATTGGACCAGTACATTATTACCTTTCCATTCTTGGTGCTCTTATGAGTTTCTTTCAGAGAGCATTCAGTGCCTAACATACTTTCGTTTTCCCCCTGGCGAGCCCGCCTATTCCTAAGTCTAATTTTCACATATTTAATGCGACGCTGGGCAGTGTGGACCTTTACCAGCCCAAGCATCCTCTATACCTACATTTCGGTCTTCCACATCTTGAGAATCATCACTCGTGATAATAGATACGGGTAATCTGTCGGTCTGTCGAAAATCATGTGTAGCCTCTGGGACGATTTCCTGCCCAGTGTAACGCTGCGGATCACTCTTTGGATCAGACACCACATTTGTGGTAGTTTTCTGGGCCTTTGCAGGAAGAGCATTTGCTCTAGGATGCTATGGGCAATTTCTCTTATTTGTAATCACTGAATCAACAGGAGTGTGATGGATCCAGCCTCTCCGTTGGTCCTCCATCCGGCACCGGCACCATAACGTCCACTCTTGCTCGATTCGCGTAAATGGGAGTCCTTGTGTGTCTATTTCGGTTACAAAATACTTCCCGCACCAGGTATATATGAAATAGGGACGGAATAGTCCTTGAGGGCCGTTGTGTGAGCTTTTCATAGTACGACTGACGACGAATGCAGTTCCGGGATTCTTCCGGTTATCAGGCAAAGCGAAGCGCAGCAGCGGCTTTCATCCAGTAACAGAAGATGATATGAGATCCTGGCAAAAGAGCATTCAGAACTGACCATATCCCGAATAGCTACACGCACATACGATTGACAACTGGACTCACACTTCGCCAGGGTTTTAACAGTATTTTCCACAAGGACCGTCACTCAATCACATTTCACAAGTTCAATGGGATGGTAGACCCTAGTAGCTTTAAGTTCTGGTTTGCGTATCAAGACGCATGTACCGTGGTCGGCATTGATCCGCTGTGGAGTGCCGATCATCAAGATCCGACGTGCCTCGTGCGTCTCACATGAACAGCCCATGGCAAATGCTCAAGCACCATCAGCGCCTGGTCTGCAGCCTATGCCGCTCTTCTATCAGTATCGTTACTAGTATTTGTGAAAACGAAGCCTATCGAACAGAAACCTCAATACAGAAAGGTCAACATGATGGGGTATGTCTTGATTCTAAACCATTGCTGATCTCGACTTGCACAAGTCGGCTTTGGGTCTGGGCTCTGAGCTATCGATGAGCGACCACCTACCTTAGGCGCTCTCCTGATTTGCTAAGCTTGGTCAATGCTGAGGCTGGATGCTACTGAATATGTGCAAAGAGCTGTGGATTTGGCAAGAGTTGCCCACGAGGCCGGAACATTCGCGGTTGGCGGCCTTTTACTCGATCATGAAGGTATCATCTTGAAAGAAGTTCACAACAACGTCATTCGTGACGGACAGGTTTCCGATCCGACCGCTCACGGCGAGCGCCAATTGATTACGTGGTACTACGAGGCATTGCGTTCTGACCGATGTCTTCCTTCGCCGTCAGAATTAACAATCATCACAACCCTAGACCCATGTCTCATGTGTACTGGAGCAATCTTGCAGGCGGGCATCAATGTTACCGTCATAGCAAACGACGACATTGGAGGTGTCAATTGGAAGAGGGACAATAGCTTCGTCGTTGTCCCCGAGCCTATTCGTCAGGCGGCCGTGGAGCAATTCGCATATTTTGGCGTCGATGATGGATCAAGACACTTTGTGGGCTCATCCAGGAGCCTCTTTGCAAATGCAGTTATTTCTGCCAGTCACGTCAAACAGAGCTTCGAAGTAGCAAAACACAGCATCGAGAATGTTCGGAAGATCAACCGACAGGGAAGCACTTCGGCGTTCAATAGCAAAGATGGGCAAGAGTCTGCATTGATACAATTGCTTCGAAGCCACTACGCAAGGTCGATGGAACTCCAGATCGATATAGTAAATGCTACAGATCGAGCACGGTTGCTAAGCGAGTTGCTGGAAGCTGCAAGAACATCAAAAGCTAGCGGGGGTTCCTTTGACTCTGCCGCTCTCATCGATCAGTCCCAGAACGTGCTATTAGTCTGTGGATCCTCATCGCTAGTCAATTCTCCTATTGAGACGCCACTAATGCGATTAGCTCAGACATATACGTCATGTCGATATAGTCAAAAGGAAAATGGGTTCCTTTCTCATCCCTCGAAATGCTCAATCGTGCTGCTCTACGGACCTTCTCCAACTGCGCTTGGCTTGATGGACCTGGGAATCTTTGGCTTAACCCTGGGACCTTCGGAGACGCCACAAAATCTCTATTACTTTCGACCGGAACAGAGTAAAGAAAGCTTGACTGCTATGGTCCGCAATCTACCTCTAGTATTCCGAGATGTGATGAAAATCACTCCTGTGGAACTTGACGAAGTTTGACCATTGGTCAGACCTTTTCCCTTGGTCAAGAATAATGTCAGCGCTTAGATATATGGTCCACCAAGAGCTTTGAAACAAGCGCAGAGCTGTTGGGAAGACATGTTCCGCCGCATATGGTGTCCGTGATGGTTTATATGGTACGCCCAAGATCAGTGATCGCATTCATGACACTGCACATCAGTGCCATTGGACAAGCTCGATGCCAGTATCAACAAAGCACGAATTTAGCCACAAGTACGGTACTACTTTGCCAACATTATTTCTCCACCTTTGCCTTTGGTACAACATTCGCTGCTGAGCGCTAAGTTTAAACAGATATTGGAACCAAATTTAAGCTTGCGAATCTGCAATCTCGTTTTCTTCATCTTCAAGCTGTCTGAGAAGCTTCCAAGGCATTGATGTATTTTCCGTTAGATTAGGAATAGAAAACCATTGGCCGTGGACAATTGCGTTCAGAAGCTTATATGAAATGGAATTCTGAGGACATCATACTGTAGTATATTGCGCTGGGACGCAACACTAATATGGTTCGCGTCCTCTTGTAGAGATCCCAGCCAACATCCGCCACATTTTACCCAGGTCGAATCGGAGGAGCTCCGCGGAATAGATCAAAGTCGGCGCAAGGATAGAGCTCAACCCCACACAACATGCAGCCATGATAAAAATTTTACTTGCGTGACGACCCTGGGAAGTGCTCAACCCAATTCTTGAGCAATAGTATATAAACATGGACACGAGCCTGAGGTACCTGAGAGATGGATATGATGTTTGGGAGCCGATGGAGCTGGTCCCAAGAAACAAAGCACTCGAGCTTCTTTCTGGATTTGTTCATACCATTATTTAACGCTGAGACCAATTACCTTATTGGACAGATTTTTTGCAAGTAATGTGATCGACGTCAAGCTTCCTCTTATCAGCTTATCTTGGAATTAGTGTGAAGCTTAAAATAATTTGTCGGGAACCTTCAAGCTTGCGGTGAATCACTGCAATCCTTCACTGGCGCCCACTGGGCCTTCTTTGGCTACTTTGACAGAGCATTGCAGGCTTGTACAATGGATCATTTAGCTGCAATTGCTCTTCGTGGGCGCCTACCGAGAAGGATTCCAATTGGAAAATGGCAGTGTTCCCAGCTCTTTGCTACTGAAAGAATACCCTACCGCGCCTTAACAACTGGGACCTCACCCAACTCTTTTGTAGCTTCGAGACTGAGCCCACAAGCTTACAATCACCAGCTTCGATTCTTCTCAAGCTGTTTGCGACACTCAAACCAGACCCAGACAGCTCCTAATTCGAAGGCCTACCTGGCTAGCGGAGCTATTGCAGGCGCGCAAAATCTCATTGATGTGAAGAAGGTGCTGGTAATTGGCAGCGGAGGTCTCAGTATAGGCCAGGCTGGTGAATTTGACTATTCCGGTGTGTAAATAGTTCCAGGGTTGCGACATGTCTTATTACCTACGAAGCTATTATAGCTTGATGCTAAGTTTACTTCCCGATTTTAGGATCTCAAGCCCTGAAAGCCCTCAAAGAAGCCGGCGTTTCCTCAGTCCTCATAAATCCCAACATTGCCACGATCCAAACAGCCCACGTGCTCGCGGATGAGGTCTACTATCTCCCTGTCACGCCGGAATACGTCACCTATGTCATCGAACGAGAGCGTCCTGATGGCATCTTTCTCAGCTTTGGCGGTCAAACCGCGCTCAATCTTGGAGTCAAGATGGATGAGATGGGCATCTTTGAGCGATATGGAGTCAAAGTGCTGGGCACGAGCATCCAAACCCTACGGACTAGCGAAGATCGAGACTTGTTTGCAAAAGCCTTGAAGGAGATCGATATACCCATTGCAGAGTCTATTGCGGTCGGCACAGTGGATGAAGCATTAGAAGCTGCCGAGACCGTCGGTTACCCTATCATAGTCAGGGCAGCATATGCACTGGGAGGTCTCGGCTCTGGATTCGCCAACAACCCTGAAGAATTGAGGAATCTCTCTGCACGATCCCTCACCTTGTCGCCTCAGATTCTTGTAGAAAAGTCTCTCAAGGGTTGGAAGGAGGCCGAGTACGAGGTAGTTCGGGACGCAAGCGATAACTGCATTACGGTCTGTAATATGGAAAATTTCGATCCCCTTGGCGTACACACAGGTGACAGTATCGTCGTATCTCCGAGTCAGACCCTGAGTGACGAGGAGTATCATATGCTTCGAACTGCGGCCATCAAAATCGTGCGCCATCTTGGCGTTGTAGGAGAGTGCAACGTCCAATATGCATTGCAGCCAGATGGTCTGGACTATAGGGTCATCGAGATTAATGCACGTCTGTCTCGTTCTTCTGCTCTTGCCTCGAAAGCAACCGGATACCCTCTTGCATACACAGCTGCCAAGATAGGTCTTGGCCATACGTTGCCAGAACTACCAAACGCCGTCACCAGGACAACTACAGCCAATTTCGAGCCCAGTCTAGACTACATCGTTACCAAGATTCCGAGATGGGATTTGAGCAAATTCCAAAACGTCAATCGCGACATTGGC
Organism: Bathelium albidoporum; assembly: GCA_021031095.1. Classification (NCBI taxonomy): domain Eukaryota; kingdom Fungi; phylum Ascomycota; class Dothideomycetes; order Trypetheliales; family Trypetheliaceae; genus Bathelium; species Bathelium albidoporum. The sequence continues at coordinate 28,302 of JAGFVP010000158.1, forward strand.
AGCTCGATGAAGTCCGTTGGGGAAGTCATGGCAATTGGTCGTACATTTGAAGAATCTTTCCAAAAGGCTATCCGGCAGGTCGATCCTAAATATCTCGGCTTTCAAGGAGAACAATTCGATGATCTTGACAAGGTGCTCAAAAATCCCACAGACCGCCGCTGGCTGGCCGTAGGCCAAGCCATGCTCCACGAGAATTACTCCGTTGATCGTGTGCATGAGCTCTCCAAAATCGACAAATGGTTTTTGTACAAGCTGCAGAACATCGTCGATTGTACACATGAACTTGAAGATATTGGTAGTCTATATGGCCTGAAGAAGGAACTCTTAATGAAAGCCAAGAAACTTGGCTTTTCGGACAAGCAGATTGCCAAATGCGTTCATAGTACCGAAGAAGAGGTCCGCGCGAGAAGAAAAGGGTTTGGCATCAAACCGTTTGTCAAGAAGATCGATACTCTGGCAGCTGAATTTCCGGCTGATACTAATTATCTTTACACGACCTACAACGCCACAACCCATGATGTTACCTTCAATGACCACGGCATTATTGTTTTGGGCAGTGGCGTCTATCGCATCGGCTCCTCTGTCGAATTTGACTGGTGCGCTGTAAACGCAACACTCTCGCTCAAGCAGTTGGGCAAAAAGACCGTCATGATCAATTACAATCCCGAAACCTACAGTACCGATTTCGATGTTGCCGACAAGTTGTACTTCGAGGAACTCAGCTACGAAAGGGTTATGGACATTTACGAGCTGGAATGTGCGTCTGGAGTGGTCGTGAGCGTCGGTGGACAGTTACCGCAGAACATTGCCCTTCAACTGCAAGAGAAGGGCAAGGCAAAGGTATTGGGTACGGATCCTCACGACATCGATAAGGCCGAGGATAGGCACAAATTTAGTCAAATTCTTGACTCTATTGGTGTCGATCAGCCTGCGTGGAAAGAACTGTCCTCATTTGATGACGCCCGTGCCTTCGCGCAGAGTGTCGGGTATCCTGTTCTGGTGCGGCCGAGCTATGTGCTCAGTGGCGCCGCAATGACGGTAATCCATTCCGAAGACCAATTAAAAGACAAGCTCCTCGCAGCCAGCAACGTTTCCCCGGATCATCCTGTCGTTATTACCAAATTCATCGCTGGTGCCCAGGAGATCGACGTTGATGCCGTTGCCTCGAGTGGCAACCTCCTTGTTCATGCCGTGAGTGAGCATATCGAAAATGCGGGCGTCCACTCTGGAGACGCATCGCTTGTTCTACCCCCGGCGAACTTGGATACCCGGACACAAGAACGGGTCAAGGAGATCGCACAGAAGGTGGCTAAGGCCTGGAGCATCACCGGCCCATTCAACATGCAGATTATCAAAGCGGACGACGCCAAGGGCCAAGGCGAACCGCTGCTCAAAGTGATCGAATGCAACCTCCGCGCCTCCCGCTCCTTCCCCTTCGTCTCCAAGGTCTTGGGCACCAACTTCATCGACGTCGCCACCCGCGCGCTGTTGGGCCGCGAAATCCCCCCACCTCGAGACCTGACGGAGCAATCCCGCGACTACCTTGCCGTCAAGGTGCCACAGTTCTCATGGACCCGCCTCGCGGGCGCGGATCCCTATCTCGGTGTGGAGATGGCGAGCACGGGTGAAATGGCGTGCTTTGGCAAGGACTTGATTGAGGCGTACTGGACTGCGGCGCAGAGCATGATGAATTTCCGCACCCCGGTCCCTGGCGAGGGTCTCCTATTTGGTGGCGACACTTCCACGGGGACACTGCAGAGCATTGTGCATGTCTTGAAGCCGTTGGGCTTCAAGCTCTTTGCTGCGAACCGGGAAGTGAAACAGCATCTCGAGTCCAGCGGCGAGGGTGTCAGTGTTGAGGTCATCGAATTTCCGAAGGAAGACAAGAGAGCTTTGAGAGAAGTGTTTGAAAAATACAACATCCGAGGTGTTTTCAACTTAGCAAGGGCAAGGGCGAGTAGCATAACGGATGAAGATTATGTGATGAGACGAAATGCGGTGGATTTTGGACGACCATTATTTATGGAGCCGAAGGCGAGTGACTGCACTGTCTTATGACCCACTTGTTACAACTGCTAACTGATTGATGGTATAGACCGCACTGCTATTTGCTCAATGCATGGCTGCGAAGTTACCCAAGAAGGAAGGAGAGATACCCAGTGAAGTACGTAGATGGAGCGAGTTCATTGGAGGCAAGCCGTTGTAGTTGCAGTGGTGAGCAGGGTGCAAGATGAGGAGCTCGCTTGCGCCAAGGGCCTTTGAAAAAGGTGTGGTTTAAATAGATTGGGGTTTGTCCATTTTCAAAACTGAGTAAATGGGCCCAATCAAAAGCAATCTGCGTTTGCTGCAGCGTATAGCGATACAGTCTTTTGAATTATGCTCATGCGTTTTGGTTTCATACCCAGCAGGGCAACGTGCTAGTACGACTTGTGTCCTTGATTATCTGTGCCACTGTTGCTTCGGGGCTTCAGGGCTTCGGGGCTTTAGGGCTTCAGGGCTTCAGGGAGGCATGTTGCATGTACATCATGAGGACGTGTTCACGTACGGTTATCGATAGGTGGGAGCATTTTCTATAGAGTCAAAATTGTTGTTAGATAATGGAATAATCCTTGGTCACTCGAAGTAAAAGGGACTGTGCAGCGAAGAAACTCAGCTTGCTTTACTCTTGTCGTTGACATTCTCAGTATAACGACGGCAGCTTTCAGTAGACTGCCTAGCCCTTAGCCTCGTGCCACCGGACTGGTACGTACAGCTCTCCTGGCCAGCGTCGGCTTGCACTCCAACTCTGCGCCCGTTGACAGCTGTCTCCCCAGTCTGCAGTCTGCAGGTTGAGCAGTGGAAGACAGCGCCAATGTCTGCAGGCTCCTGCTGCTCGAGAATCTGAGCCTGCAGCAAACCGGAACCGGGCAAATTACGCGAAGAGGGGCACAGAGTTTGGAGCTGTCGACGGAAGTCGCACGACGCCAAGGCCTGTACGAGCAGGCAGGCTAGTGAATGGGGTGGAGCGCATTGAGCCAGCGTTGACACCCGCTTCCGTGGGAGATTGTCTCAGGCACCAGCATAAAGGAGCGTCCACGCTTACGGCCACGCGTCCGAGTCTTTGCCTTTTTGGTCAATGTTCGTGGGGTATCTTGAAATGAAGAATTTTCTCACGCTCTGGTACTTTCATGGATCGCGTTCTGAGACTAGAACATCGCCGGATGCAGAAAGACGTGCGCGACCCGGGATGTCTGTTGGTTCCATTCCTTGGACTGATATTGACAGGATCAAAGACATTACTTTTCTAGGTGCCTAGTAGTTTGAGAAGTGCTTCAGCTAAAACTAAGGTGGTGCTTTCTGCACCTAACACACTTTAAGATCGACATCCGCACAAAAAGGTACGCAGATTTTCCTGAGCTTGTCGTAGTATAAAAGCGCAGAGTTCATGAAAAGATCAAAAGGTGGCCAAAGCTTACGACGGAGTGTTATTTCGTGGACGTGTAATCAAATAAGACATCGCGAAAAAAACTCTGATTCTACCTAAATTAGCAGATAGTTTGGTACCTGGGAGTTGATGGAAAATGCGATGGACCAATAGGAGCGATGGAGCGGACGAGCGTGCCTATAAGAGAAAAACTCCGGTCAGTGGTATGTGCGTCAATCAGCCGCATGAATAACGTTGTCAACGAGGATTGACCCTGTGCACGGTCTGCTAAGACCGCTCTGGAGAGACGACAACACAATTATTGACTGAATCGAGGATCAGGAAGATGCACGTGCAGCGGCATATTGCTTGTGGGAGTACCGTTGCATATGACAAAAATATCAAGAAAATTCTAGAAAATTTTGAAACGATTCATGCAGGGCGGATCGATCTGGTACGCACAACGGCGAATTGTTGCTCTCGAATACCCTAAACGGTAACGTGGTTGGAGCGCTGCAGAACCCCATAGTTGAGCAAACCGATCTTTTCCACTCTTTTGAGCAATAGCTCCGTGCGGAGCTAGCCACTAACATAGCTGTCTTGCCACTAAGTAAGAAGAAAAGCAGGACCTCATATCGTCTCAGTAGAAGCCCCCGCATATCATGTCTACGCTATCGCAAAGCTGGAGCAGTGGTGGCGCAATCGTTGTGTGGAGCGTGATGGGAAGAAAGCAGTCGCATACGGTGACATCGTCAGCTCTAAGCCAGTTCATGTTCTTTCATGCTCTAACAAGACCGTAAAACAGCGTCCAAGTCAGCACGAAGCTACTCAACCCGCTCATCATGTCGCCACCCCAGAGTTCAGCCATTGGTCGGTGAAAATATTTTGCAGGCGCCCCATCAGCCCTACAGACTAGGATCAGCAGGGACACAAGTAAAGTGCCGAGTAGGTAGAAGAGAAAGCCAGGCCAAGATTCCAGTCCGAGCGTGCCGGCGGCGACACCAAATAATGAGGCGGTGAGATTGCGAATGTTTGACACGGTCTGGATCAGAGATTTCAATTAGCTTCGGGAATATTTGAGAAAACGGACAGCGCATAGCATAAGGAGCGGGTGGCAGGAGTAGAGCGGGACGTGGGGAAAGTTACTCTGGTGTTGTGCTGGACGCTCTCTTGCACAATAGGACGGAGAGCAAGCTCCCGTTCGTCGAGCATATCCTCAATTCGGCTCAATTCGCGAGGTGCCGCAATGCAGTAAAGGTAGGTACTCCTCTCGATCGTCGTCAGATGCCTCTACTTGCCTGCAGAAGGGATGGATTGGGGGAGAGTAGATTGATAATAGCGACTGAGATAGTCCCAATCCGGTCAGCTTGGAGGCAGCGGCTAGGACGGCACTGGCCAAGCTCAGTCAATCAGCAGATGTCGTCAAGAACACCTCAGCGGAATGTGCTGCACAAGATAGCCAGTGTTGGTGGAGGTCGCTCGGCCGACGGTTCATCACGGAAGACCGACGCTGGAAGCCGTAAGCCTACACCCTCTGGGTTAGAGTCCGCCTCAAGCGAGAGGCGCCAGATCCCCGGAACCCTGACAACGCAGAAAAACGCTGGCCACCAATGACGTAGCCCGGGTTTTCAGCGGTAATAAAGGCCCGTGCGAGTCCGCCCCGGGGAGTAAGCTGCCTGGACCGGTGGACGAATGAGCGAAATGGCATTTGTCAGGCGGGACTTTGACTGCTTACCTACCCACTTTCTTGCGACCTACGGCCCAGAACATTTTGGACGTTTTTTGGGGCCGCATTGTGGTGCCCGCTCTACTCACGACATGAAATTCACAATCTGTTTGCGCCGCGCTCGGACTCACAAAGCGATGTCTAAAACGTTTGTAAACAAGAGCATCGTACCTTCCCCCCACGCACCTAGTACTTTTGTTGGGAATGCCAGGACGGGAGACCTCCACAAACGAATCGAAACAGGAGCGTCCTGCGTTCTCCATGACAAATCCCATAGTCAAACGAGAATGCAGCAAGAGCAGAGGCTAAGGCCAGATAATGTGCGGAGTAGAAACGACGGCTCTGCAAACACCAACGCTACCGAGATCCCCACGCTACTCCACCAACCGGCCAAAATCATCCAGGTACCTGTGTGGATTAGCACGTTCGTTCCATCCGCCAGGCTATCGCGACTCACTGCTGCAGACTCGGCGGTAGCGTGTACCCTTCGACAGCTGATGCTTGTCGTAGGTAGGTGACTGCCCTTCGAAAATGTTCTTCATTGACCCGTGCATATGACACGTTGCCAAGGTTCATGTAGGCCTCTGCTGTCTATGCCATCCGTCAGTTCTTGCCCTGCTTGAGAAATTCCGTTTCTGGTCGGCTGGATTGTAAGCAGAAGAACAGCGTGTGCGTGCCTACCTGTGCAAGGAGGTCCCCCGACACTATGTTCTGCTGTTGTGCGTTATCAACTGCACGACTAAGATACTCGATTGCCGGCGTAAGAAGTGCTCGAGCTTCCACGTAGTCTGAGAGGCCGAGACGTGACTCGCCTTCGGCCGACTGTCGACTCGCCTCTTCATCTTCGCTTCGGGACGAGTCGGCCGTCGCAAGCGTGACAGAGGGACCTGTACTAGCTCCGCTCGACGAGGAGCTGACCTCTTGCCGGTGGACTCGTGCGAGCGGAGCTTGAGCTTTGAGCAGCCAATTCTGCCCTATCCCTGGTACCAGGTCAGTGATAAAGCTAGAAATTCAAATCTAGGCTTGCTACACCTTTCAAAACCTCCACATTGCTTGGGTGGTTTTGCAGAACTACAAGCCAGCTTCGCAGGCACCATTCCGAGATGTCAGTGACAGGTCCGACATCGGGTTCGCGATAGGCAAGCTTTTGGAGTCCGGTAATCAGCCAAGCTTGCTCTTCAACCCGGTCTTCGAGTTTCATGTATTTCGTCGAGTCGATCGCTGCTATGGCGCCGCGAGCGGTTGGGAGGGAAAATTGCCAAGCCGAGGGGTTGGCGCGTAGAGTGTCATAGATTTCCTTGACGCATGCCTTTGCAGCGGCAATGCGTTGCGTTTCGTCCATGAATGAGAAGCGCTGGTGAGATTATTTATAGTATTAAGACTAAAGCGTGGGGGAGGCGCATGTGAAGAAAGTGGCTAGCTACGTGTCTCTACTGATTCGGAGCTGAAATATGGAATGCCCCTGAAGAACGAAGCCTGCAATTGGAAATTGAAGCAAATATAGGGGCTCGCCATTACAGTCTCGTTCAAATGCAAGCCAAGAATGGCACGAGATTGGGGGTGGTAGAACATATTAGAAACCTCAGCACCACATCTGTCGAGTGTAAATTTTTTGAAAAGATAGACGCTAGGTGCGTGTATGCCAAATGACCGCTTAGCGGATATGCGACGCGCTGCATAAGATAGGCACAGCCATGCCAGGGCTGATGAGCCCCCGTGTGTATGAGTTTTATGTTACAGTACCTGACGAGCCCGAGGGGCAAGAAGAAACGACGCCACCACGAAAACGTGGGACGATGATGCCAACAACCAGACAGCCAAGGTCTTCAATGAAACCACGCGCTAACCTACTGAGGCGCTAAAAAGGGCCCATGGTCCAGATGTAACCAATGTAAGGGTGCGGCAAAACTGCAAAGCATGCCCAATTGTTTTCTCTGCCCCTGGCAAAGACATCTCAAGCCCCCATATCGATCGCGTTTGCGGCACTGGCGTCCCGCAGCCGGCCCAGATCCGTGGTGCTAGGCAGGACAATGACCATTCGGGATTGCCCCGTCACATCTTGCGGAAAGAGGAAGCTGAGAAAAGACTGCAAACGTGCCAAAGGTCTTGTGGGCCCTGCAGGCGCGCACGAGCAATGTTTGACTCCAGACCGGAAGTTATGGCAAGAAAGGCTTGATGCTACGAGATGGTCGGAGTGCAAAAGGACAAAACTCCGCCGTCTCTGCCGCACTCACGATTCTCAGATTACTCAGACTCGAAGCCCCCCAACTCGTCAATTGATGCTAGGTAATTGGAAGGGCGCTAGCGAACATAGCGTGCCAGCAGTGAACATTGCTTTGCCTCAGGAAACAATGGTGAGCACGGAATATCTTGGATTAGAATGTGATCCTTGCATGCCTGATGCCTCGCCATCCAGAGGAGGTATGCAGCCAAATTTTGTTGTGCATTTACTTTTCTCAATCTGCAGGTACTGATTACCACAGCATCCAGCCGTCATAGGGATCTATCCGGCCAACTAGTCACTGGCAGGATTCGTATCGATGAATCTTGACTCGGTCTCTGCGCTTGGCGCCTTCTCAGCTCTTTGTAGCTGATAGCCAAGGCCCACTTACGTGGCATTCGAACCATAAGATCTTTGCTCCAAGTAGAAATGATCTTGTAGATCTACGCGGTCAGGCATAACTAGCAGCGCCGAGTTGCAACACACATCGGCCGTTAGGCTCTAGTCGATTCAGTCATCACGTCAGAGTCCATTGCGGCGACGAATTCGTGATTGTGATGCATTTTTTTCGCCGGAAAACGCGCTTTTCATGAGGTTACGAGGAGCACGACTTGGATAACCGCTTGTCTCTGGAGCTCACGGTAGAGGTTATTCGGAGACAATCTCGCAAATTACTATCCATTAGGAAGTGCAAGGGACATATTGCATGCACAGAGGCGTATGGCTTTGTTTGTGAGGTAGGCAAGGTTTTGAAGAGAGGTCACAATACGGTCGTGATTACCTTTAGCCCCTAAATTTGGTGCAGCCGCTTTGCAGCAGACAGTCAGCACCCAGCGTCCCCCCATCCACTCCCGGCTCATCCTCCCGTTATCAATCCTCTTCAGATCTGCTTCCTACAAGAGGAAGATCTGGCATTTACCTACCTACCTAACCTACCTAAGGTATGCGATAGGTGCCACGTGATTGGTCGCCTTCCTGCGTCCCCAGCGCGTTGAGCACGCGCTCCGATCATGCAGACCTAATGGACTCCCTCGTCCTCGAAGACTCCCCTCTTGCTCAATATCTTCAAGGTTGGCTTGCACTCCCAGTATATGCCATTGACATTTCTTGCTGATGCGTCCAACAGCAGAAGGCACGCGCGATCCAGATGAAGCCTCTAAACTCGACCCCGAGGCCAGTTCGGACAGCCTCCCAGAATTTCACTTACGCTTTGCTCCGCAAGGGACTGCTACCATCCGTGCACGCCTGAAAAACAAACTCCCGGCGAAACTTCAGCTTGAAATACCCAGCCGCACCGCTACAAAAAAATTACAGAATGCGTGGTTGGTAAGTCAAGACGACAGCTATACTAAAATACTTTGAAGCTGACGGCGCACTTTCGTCTAGCGCACGATCAATGCGCGAATGGGGCACGCAGACAGCAGACGCTTTCTCGAACACTTTCGGTATATAATTATTGCTTCTCAATTGCTGAATGAGAATCCCGGGCCAAGCGCCTTGCGCCCAAATGTTCCGCAGCTTGATGACCCCTCTGAAGGCTTGCCAACACTCCGGAACCAGCAAATCATGCCTACCAATGTAGCTGGTGCAGCTATCACTGCAATTGGAGCGTTCGTAATCGTCTGGCTGATTAACTGGGCTCGACCGTCGCCCACGACCGGACTGAGCAAACCAAGAGTTTTCGGTGTTTTTGTGGTACTCTCGCTTCTCAGCATCGTCGCATATATCTTCGCAAGACGTCAGTGGCTACAATCTCTCCGTCGGGAAGCCGTCGAATCTGTGTCGACCCTGGTCACCCATGTACAAGGATTTGATGCGAGCATGAGCTCTGCCCTCTTGTTGATACAAGAGGTTGAGCTGGTGGCCAGAGGATACAGAGTAAGCAGTCCTTTGCCACCGGTAACTCGTCTCGAAGAAAAAGCGCAAGCGTCGCAAAATCGACGATGTCAGCGATTGAGGAAAGCACTTCGCACTTCATTCACTACAGTCATACCTCAACTTGAAGAGTCGTATAACCGAGCGCTCTGCAATCTAGCAGCCGAGAATGATTTCGAAAAGTACCTGGACATGTACGAAATTGGCGATCAAGATCTTGAAGAAGCCGGCTTAGGTCTGGGGGATTTCGAGCCTGATGAATTGGAAAGTCTCAAAGTCCTCAAGCTTTACCATTACCGTCTCAACGTTCTCCTGCGAATGACTCTTTGTTCGTTTCTTGCCCTTGAGGCGGACGGTGGGAAGCATGACTTTTCACGATGGCGTACAGCACTTGACATTATGAATAGCATTATTCTCACGACTGCTCGCGCCACAAAATGCCTGGTCGATATCCTGGAGCAAGAGGAGCAGTTCAACGTACCACCTACCCCTGCGAAAGCTGTTCCTCCCTCTCCCAGCCGCGAACGCCTGCGCAATCAGATTCGCAAGCTCACTTCTCTGTCTCAAGGAATTCGCGGTCTGCAAGCTAAAATGCAGATCTTACGTGAAGAGTCGAACAAGACACTTGAAGCGTCTGAAGACGTCACCGAGCTTGGCTCTACCCTCATGCAGCAATACGAGTCCATTGGCACCGACTTGAAGAGTCTCCAGCAAGCGTGGGAAGAGGGTAAAAAGTCTCTCGCTATCAATATCGACAGGCACGAACGTCGCGTCTCCCTCGCGTCTTCTTCCGGCCTGCGCTCTCCAGCTCCTAGCCTTGGTGGTCTTACAGCTGTCGACGAAGGCAGCATTGATGGTAGTCCTGGCGACGCTTTACGCGCGCTCAATGGCGAACCACCCGCACTATCCTCTGCTACCTCGGCCACAAGCGAGTCGGACGAAGAGGTCTTCGAAGCGATTGCACTGCCGAGACAGCGCACATTGCTCAGTCGTGAAGAGCGGATTGCAAAGATGCATGAAGACCGGGAGCGAAGGGCAAGCCTCATGGAAAAGCGCAATGCTGAGACGAACATGCTGAAGGAACTGGAGAGCGTCATTAGTTTGCGTCAGCCGAAGAAGGTAGCTACGACCGGAAGGATCACGAGTATATGACCGAGGATCCTTTTTCTTTTCTTATCTATATTGCTCGATACCTGGCTATTTACTGGCTGTTCATGGATACGTTTCTTCTCTATTTCGTATTTCCTGTGATCTTAGTCTATCGGACTGGGCTGGAGATCTGCGTTCACGAAAAGGCATATGATACCCCAATTCGTGTAGGGTTGGCTCGGGTCATGGTTGATATGCAGCAAGCGTTCATAATGTTAATAATGGCATTTTCTAGTGTAATATAGATGGATAATGTATGATGGCCGATATTAGCTCGTCTGGTTCGGGCAATGCTTCGCGTTTTTAGCCCCAAGTCGCGAACATCTCGACTTCTATTCGATAAGGAAAATGAGCGCTGTGTGCGCCTCTCAGAAGAAAAAGAAGACTGTCAATTGTAAGAGAAGCTAAAATCTCTCATGCACAGTGAAGTTTGACCCATTGTAGCCAGAGCGTCTCTATGCGTACGTTGTTCTGCCGCAGCCGTGGTACAGTGCTGTCCCCGGAAATTTGACCAATTGCATCATATTTTAATGCAGCTAGTTCCAGAAACAAATCATCGGAGCGGCTATTGACGCCAATTTAGTAACAATGCCGGACGTAGAAAAGCCCAGTGTCTCCCGAAAATATTGTTTTGCTGTGACGTAGATAGTCGCGTCATCCGAGTTTCGGTAGGAGATCATTTGGACATTCTAACCAGCCGTCACACAAGGGCACGTCCCTTCTCGTATCTCCCTTCTACTGGTACATCCAGCATGCTCGCGATCACAGGTGCATCCGGCAGACTAGGCTCTCAAATAGTCAGTGCCCTGCTGAAACACAACCTCATTCCGCCAGCGGACCTTGTCCTGTGCACCTCTTCTGATCCAGACGCTTCAAGATGGGACGAGGCTAGGCAAGCAGGTGCCAAGGTACGGTTCGCGGACTTTGACGACCGGCAGTCAATGCTCAAGGCGTTTGCTGGCTGTACGAAACTCTTGCTCATATCTACACCGCGGATCCAACTCGATTTCCACGATGCGCCGGCTGGAAAGGGGCGCGAGAAGCAGCACTTTGCTGCGATTGACGCCGCCCGCGAAGCTGGCATCTCTCATATCTACTACACGTCTTTAGCTTTCGGCTCACAGTCCAAAGCTGGAGTTATGGTCGCTCACAACCGCACTGAGGCCTACCTGCAGAATTTGTCGGGGATAGGATACACAATCATCAGAGAGGGAATCTACAATGAGACCTGGCCACTCTATTTAGGCTACTACAAAGTCCCGGATGACGACCGAACTGAGATACCTGTTGCTGGGGACGGTCAGATTAGCTGGACGGCTATTGAAGACATGGGACTGGGTAATGCACTCATCGTCACGGATAAATCAGAAAAGTACAATGGCAAGACCTTCTATCTTTCTTCCACAAAGACGCACTCTATTCAGGATATTGCCAAGGCCGTTGCGAAAGCTCAAGGACGCGACGTCAGAGTGAAAATAGTTGGCAGAGAAGAATATGTAAAATATTACGTGAATGACAGGGGCATGGATGAAGGCGCAGTGAGATGGTGGGCATCAAGTTACGATGCAATCAGCGATGGAGAATGCAACGTTAAGGATGACACCTTGAACAATCTCATTCATGGCAAGGAGGCACAGGAGACAGTTGTGGACAAGGTGCGACAGATGGTGGCGTGAAAGGTGCTTTGCTGTTACAAAAGCAAACATGTCCCACATTACTTTTTCCATCTTCAGGCCAGACCTTCGAGCTCAGCCACATGCACGAGAGCCCTCGAGTGAGCTCTTGCTCGCGATCGCCAATAGTCTGGGCTCGCCAACGGCCATACAGGGATATAACCGCCGGGCCTTGAAGGTCTATATATACTCCAACCTTTCAGTCTCAACGCGCGGCATGAGTCTCTCAAATGCCAATCAGCCGTTCCCTTATATTCCTGCCTTTTCTCTCTGTACTTTCCAAAATCGAAAGGGACGCTTGCGCCTTGCATCATTCGTCAAGTGCAGCTTTTCCCTGGACAACATTTTGCATCCAAAATCCCATTCCCCCCTGGACTTATACCATGTTCCGAGTCGTGTTTCTCCTTTCATCATGACATGCCGTACTTAGTACTTTGAGGATTTCGAAGAAAGCATTAACATGGCTGAAGCAATTGGTTTGACAGCCAGCATCATAACGCTGCTCCAAGTCAGCTATACCGTTGCTCAGGAAGCCTTCAGCGATGTTAATCGTATAGCTAGCGCTCAGAAAGAGATGAGAAATATCTCGAATGCGGCTGGCCGCCTCGATGAAGCTCTTGTCGGCATCGAGGCGCTGTCGGCAGCCGAGCCCGAACTAGGTGCATCGGGAAAACCAATGAGATTGTTGGAGAAACTCGCGGGAACATTAAACGAATCTCGCGGCGAACTAGAATCGCTGCAGAGGAGGCTGAAATGGCCTTCTGAAAAATCAGCATTCAAAAGGTTTGTGCATCCCCTGGCATTCACCCTAAACAAGTTTCCTGAAAAATTTACACGGTTCGCTGTCACCCGTCACTCGCCCACTTGAACAGCTAAGCTGGCAAGTACTGCGTTTGTACAATTTGTTCAAAGTAGTACTCATAGAAATTTGGAGGGATCTGCTAATGACCGATCCTTGTAGGGGCATGGCCGCCCTTCAATGGCCTTTAAAAGAAAAGGAGGTGCAAAAAAGTCTAGACAGATTTCGAGAGTTCACAGAAAGCTTGTCGCTTTCTCTCCAAGCCGAAACGCTTTCTACCGTGAGGGACGTACACCATGACGCAGCCCGTACAAAGCGAATGATGGAAGAAAGGCGAATTGCCGATATTGCCGACAGGACTAGAGGATGGCTTAGGGAATCATCTCCCTGGCCAAACCAAGCTACAGCCTCTGCTCTCCACGAACCTGGAACAAGTCTTTGGCTTTTTCGAAGACCGGAGTACCAACGGTTCAAAGATGCAAGTGGAGACGTCATATGGCTGAATGGCATTCTAGGATCAGGCAAGACAGTATTGTGGTGTGTATTTGCGCTCATTCTCGTATCCAATTCGGCGGATCACGAGAATCATCTGGATAACTGATTGGTCACAGTTCTTCAATTGTAGAGGACATTCAGTCATTTGTAACCTCTGATCCAACGGCCATCCTCGCGTATTTCTATTTTGACTTCAACGATGCATCCAAACAATATGTTTCCAATTTCGTCCGCACGCTCCTGGCTCAATTCGTTCATCCGGAAAGACTACCCCCGAAACCCATCAGTGATCTCTACGCGCGTTATAAAGGAATAAACGATATACCACCTGTTGGGGAACTACTGGATGCCCTAATATCAACATCGAACTTGCACTCGAAAGTCTATCTCGTGTGTGATGCACTGGATGAATGCGCCGAGAGAAGGCCGTTGTTGGATTTTCTACGAGACCTAGTAAAACAGCGGCCAGCCACTCTCACCATGCTCTTTACAAGCCGTCAGGAACGGGACATCGAAGTTTGTCTACATCCTCTGGTATCTCACAACGTTACGATCAAGGCAGCCGACGTCGAGGCGGACATCCGACTCTACGTGTCCAACGTGCTGCAGCGAGACGAAAACCTGAAAGTTCTCCCTGCTAGCTTACACAAAGACATCACGGAAGGCCTGGCAACAAAAGCAGAAGGAATGTAGGTGACCGTCCACATCATCGCCAGGCATTAGCTAATCTGAGCATCGTCTTCAAGGTTTCGCTGGGTTTTTTGTCAACTAATCCGCCTTCAAGAATGCAAAAGCGCCGCTGCCGTACGCAAGACGCTCAGGTCCTTGCCGACCGGCCTGGATGGAACTTATGATAGGATTCTTGAGAACATTGACCCGGAAGAGAAGCCCAAGGCCAGATCTATATTAGCTTGGCTAGCCTTTTCCACGCGGCCGCTGTTTCTGGATCAGATTGCAGAGGTCGCCGCAATTGATGCCGATACTAGGCAGCTATGCAAAGAAGAGCGACTGTTCGACAAGACATTAGCGCTCGACTTTTGTCCGGGACTCATAAGATTCTGTGAGGATGTTCCAAGGAGCCGGGATCAGTCTGGGCTCATTCGGTACTATGACAAAGGTACAATTCAGGCACCTCTGAGTTCCACGCAACCCATCACCTGTCCGGGTTGATACTATTGGAGCCTGTCGTCATCAAATCTTACACGTCTGTTTATGTATACTAATTTATACAACAGTAATTCGGCTAGCGCATTTCTCGGTTAAAGAGTATCTTGTCTCTGTTAGATTCGGGAGAGAGATCGCAGGGTTTTTTTATTTGAACGCAGAAATTGCCAATAGAGAGATTGCCGAGACCTGCCTGCAATATCTCTTGATGCTAGATGAGTCTGATTCCATCACTCCTAGCTGCTACCAGGAGTATCCGTTGCTGAGCTACGCAGCTAGGCATTGGTTAAAGCACGCAGAGAAAGTACCCGACGGCAAGCACAAAGACGCTCTTCAGCCCGTGATTCTCAAACTATTCATCGGGAAGCCTCCATGTTTTTCCAACTGGCTTCGAATTTTGGAACCAACCACCTTGTGCCCACATCGCTTTCTTGACGATCGGGAGCTCGATTCTGATGGCGAAGGCTATGCTTTGGTAGGAACACCTCTCTATTACGCATCTCGCTTTGGCCTTCTGGAAGTCGTCCGGCAAATCCTAGAGGATCAAGACTATTCTGATATCGACGAAGTTGGAGGCCTTATGGGTAGCCCACTAAATGCTGCTGTGGGTGGCGAGACAGAGGAACCTGTGAGCGAAAATCACAGGCGAATTACGGATCTCCTCGTTAAAAGGGGTGCGGACGTTAACAAACAGGGACCGCTTGGAGGCAATACCTTACGCTGGGCACTTGTACCAGGTAACGAGGCTATTCTACAGCAACTTATTACATTTGGAGGCGATGTGCATGCGAAAGACGACATGGGTCTATCACTCGTGCACCATGCCGTAGATTCGGAGAACCTCGACTCCATTAAGATCCTCCTCGAGCATGGTGCGGATCTAGAAAGTACGGATGCAGTAGGCGAAACGCCACTTTTTACGGCATTATACCACTGGCCAAATGACACAGCCCTGCAATTTCTTCTACAACAGGGTGCGGATGTCGACAGGCGTAACAATGCTGGAAAGACTCTTTTGCATTATTGCGCCAGCCATCATCTTATGCCGGATTGCATTATCGCGCTGCTCCGGGCCGGCGCGTCAACCCACATTAGGGATGCCCAAGGTCGACTTCCCTTTGACCATGCTAACCTTGGCCCTCAGACACGACAAAAGACAATATTAGCTCTCAGAGCGATTCCTTCAACAGATCCGATGGCACAACGAATCACAGAAGAGTTGATACCTCTTCTTAATCGTTCAACGGATCAAGAAGCACATAGCGAGTAAGCGGCTCCAAAATTCTGTTGGCACCAAGTTCTACAATACACCGAGTGGATGCATTGTGACGTTCAGACCTCGGAGACTGAAGACCAGAAGGACATATCCCTATCAACAACGCAATTCTATTCGCCATCATAATCATACACAAGTTTGCCAGATGTGTGTTTTGTGCCTTTCCTGATCACAGTGACACGAACATGCCTCCTCTCGCCATCAATTTCGTCGAATCCCCAGATTTGGTTTGCTATCCAATCGCTATCTGTACTTTCAACGTAGGATTGGAGCAATTCCTGGTCCTCTGGAAACTTATGCCAGCCGTGCTTTTCGCCCTCTGCAGGACCCCAAGCCTTTCTGAGCTCTTCGTCTTCAACCTCGTCCCATTTGATGAGTCGCGTCCTACCCTTTACGTTTCCGAACAAAATATCATAATGATCCCGCCATTGATAATCGGTATGCCGCTTTTCATTCGTCGATTTTGGACCTGCCCTCTGGTCGATTTCGATCTTGAGAACGTTGCCTTCGATCGTTGAGGTTTTGACGTCGAGATGGACAGAGGACAAGTTGACAATATTCCGAAGGAAGAAACCAACATCTTGCTAAAGTAATAATCAGCGGGAGAATCGGTAAAAAATGGAATCATTTGATAACTAACCTGTTTCAACAGCTCTTGGATATGAAACGACATGTTCTTGTTCTGCAGATTTTCAATACTCAGCCAAAAAATCAGTCACAATGTAATTCATACTAGTGTCCATTTTCCGTTAAGGTTTCGGAGTGTAACAGATTCTGGTGCTGCCATGCCGGGCAAGTTTGATACCAAAAGTTCCTACAAATAGAGATATCTTATTCTTTCCAATCCACACAACCCTGATCTCCTTTCAGCAATAAGCATGCTTGTGTAACGGCACGCGAGGTTTTTATATAAGATGAGGCTCATGCTAAAACAGGTATCAATCCCGTAGGCCGAGGCCCAGAAAACCGATGGCGATCAATGCAATGCACGAAAATGAACGCAAGCAGCCTAATCAGCATGCTGTTCCCGGCAGCAGGCCCCAAGAGCCCTGTCAAGTAACTAAACATGAGTGGTAGGAAAAGCAAGGATTGCAAACATGTGAGATGATTCTCGGTTTCATCTGATATTTAGACGGCCGACGGAGGGAAGCATGGCGCGTTGCATCCCCTGCCACGAACTTCCGTGAAGGACCGGAAGTTCCAGTTTCATTTGTCTCCTACATACCCAATTGTCTAGCGGTTACACAGTGGTTCGGATGGCTTGATAAAGTCTTCAGAGCTGATTTAGCCAGTAGTTACCATTAGGAGACCCTCGTCAGAGTTGGACGCCTCACGAGAACGACCGTGATGTAATAAAATAGGTAGCCCCATGCCATGCTCGACTCCAACCAATGCATGCCCATCACACCAACCAGCACCCGGCATCGCAGCAAAACGATTCGAATGTTAACCACACCAAGCTCCAAAATGCAGAACCGATTCGGAGAGACACTCAGAAAAAATATGGTTCATAATTGATGTATCAATTCCTTTTTTAAATACTGTTAGGTGGAATTTGGTTGAGGGGCCCCCAATTTTTCGCATGCAACTTTTTTTTGTTCGCGGAAACGGGGCTCAAGTCTAAGCCAAGAAGAGCAAGGGCTACACAGCATCAACCTTACTCTTTTTTCTTCAGCCATCTGGGCACATGGCAAACGCATTTATAGATAGGTCAAAGAATAAAACCCAAATTTTTTTTTTTTTTTTTGAAATTCCACTACAATTTCTTTACTTTTATCTATTTCCTCGTCCTTAAACCGATGTTTTGTAAAAACTTCGGCAATGCTCAGACCTTCATCTTTCTGTGAATCTGTGCTCAAGCGTCTTCGGTCAAGGGAGGCCCCTCTTGCGTCTTCGAAGCCAAGAATTGGCCGGGATTCTGGATATTCGTATATGTACCCGGTGCATTATTGACAGTGAGCTACGGTCAAGTAGAAAAGCCATATCCTTCCAAAGTTACATTCACGCAGGCTCTGCTGGGTCGTATTGAATACCAGGAAATGTGTCTTATCTAGGGTATCTGAGAGATCCAACTTAATTAAAGATTGATTTCCGAATTTACTGCCAGTTCCACTTTCCAAGCTTATGCTTTGCCATGATAGTTGTGAGCTCTAAGGCCAAGTTAAGATATCGTCCTCATCAAGTAACGGATGACTTTGATATCCCTCTCGTATCGCCTGGATTTTCATACTTTCTAAGACTCTCTTCTTCACGTCTTCACTTCGCAAATCCATTCCCACGAAAGCGCCATGCGTGGTGTCGAACTCGATATCCCTCAGTGGCTTCCACATGTCGTGCATCTCAGACGGAGAAAGGGGTACCATGTTGGGAATGGACCACATGAAGGAGAAACTAGATGTCCCTGCAGGTCGACCGACATGATACAAACCCGACTGTGCTAATCTCAGTATACCCAAAAAGTCAATAATAACAACAGCAATACTCACAGGAACAGTCACAATTGTGTCTGCAATGAACAATTTCTTCTCCCAGTGCAGAACCAGGCTTCCAGGAAAATGTCCTCCCAATTTGACTGCGAAGACATCATCACAAATCTTCTTGATAGTGGTCGTGATCAATTGCCTTTTCCCGTCTTTATCCGACCGCAAGCACCATTCCTGATCTTCGGCAGCGAGGTAGACGGGGCAATCGAACGTCTGAGCCCAATCCAAATGTGTGGTGTAGTAGTGGGGATGGGAGATGCAGATAGCCTTCAGCCCTCCCCGCGATTTAATCTTCCCAAGCACGCAGTTAGTACGATATGCTGCAAGAGCTGGCATGACGTCAAGCTCTTACAAAGTCAATTGTGGGCTGGTCGAGAAGTGCAATGCAGTCCCATAACACATTGCCGTGCTCCGTCTCCAATAGGAACGCCCGCTGTCCTATTCCGAACTATAGTACATGTGAATATCATCTCGCATCTGGTAAGGTGGACGGCTTGACCTTGGGCTCTGTCCAAACGGACCACACGCGCTTATCAACAGCATCTTGCTGCCATTTATTGGTGTGACCGTCCTCTTGGAGCTGCTTTAGGCTTGTCCACAGCTGTCCTTCAGGAGGCACGAACTGGCGAGGGTCCTGAGACGAATCGTCAGTACCAGGTAATCTGAGCGGAGGTGCCGCAGCTTACGTCACAGATTTCGCAATCCTTTCGTGGCGACGTGAATGTTACATCAAACTGCGTTCCACAGGTCCTGCAGATAAGTAGATCCTCATTCGTTGCCATGGTTAGAGGAGAAGTAGAAGATTGGGATCTCTCTCTCTCTCTTTTTGATGTTTTTTTCTTTTAAACAGATGTTCAAAATTTCAGTGACTGATGACGAACGTGTTACGACATGACAGCTACGCGCATCTGAGCTCGTTTGTGTAAGCCTTGGGTAGCCAGGTACCTAGGTACTTAGGTAGTAATAATCACTACATCGATACCTATCAGAGGCGGGTACGCAGTCGCCGAGCTTTTGGTGACTTTCACAGGTATCATCTTGCTAGTAAATCTCTATGACCCAAATGAACGCCTTTCCGATATATACCATGTATCCAAACACGCATTCCAAACCCAGCTAAGAGGCATAATTCAAAACCCCTTTCAAAATCCAGACTTCGCCGTTAGCAACTTTATCCGCTATACTCTCCACTAGGATACCGTCAGGTTGAATCTGTAGACTCAAAGTCAGCACCATCCCAGCCTCTACTATATTGCTGCACATTTGGCAAAACCTACCAATTTCTTCCCCCCGTCCCTGCCCTCCCACCACACCTGCTTCCCCACCAACGTCTCCACCCTCCTTCCTTCCGCCCACGGACTCTCCGGCACCACGTGCGCCTCCACGAAGCGCTTTAGATTGGCATTCGCCCGATCCGTGCCGCCCTCGCCCTCGTACGCCTGCGCGCCCAGCCGCGTGTAGTCCTGCGCATCCTCCCACGGCTTACGCGGCAGCTTGTATAGCTCCGCGTTCAGCGGGGCCAGGATCGTGCTGTTCGCGCTGGCGGACTCGAGCCGAGTGGCGATGGTGGTGATGTCGCGCGTGAAGCTGGCGAAGATGTTGATCTCGCGCGAGTTGCCGACGACGTCGGAGATGAGCACGCCGGAGCTGGGAGCGGGGTCGGAGGTGGAGGGCTTGTCGCCGCCGGGGAGGGCGATGTTGGGAGGTTGGGCCATGAAGGGTGCTTGGGATTGCTGTGCGGGGCGGAGGGCCAGTGGATTGAGGTTACGGAGGTTGGAGAGGAAGGGGATGAGTTGAGAGGATCCTTCTAGTGCAAGACAGGATAGCATGCAGAGGAAAGTAGGTATTGTTTTCATGGCGCTGTATGTAATGCCTGGGGTGTGCAATAGGTGATAGCAAAGGGGAGGGCGCTGGCGGCTGCGAGCTGCTGGCGTTGCAGTTCAAGGGTCCACGATGTGCGTCATTTAGATTTTCTGCGTTAACGTAGAAACTCTTTACCCAGCTCCAGCTTGCTCACTTCGTCTTGCTTGATTGGTCCACCATCTATCATGTCAATCCTGAGGTCGCAATGTCAGCACTGAACGTGCCGACAGTTACAGAGGCAGGTAGGCCATCGCCTCCATTCTCGCCGCTGCGCTTACTGATTTCCTGTAGGATGATTTGAGAGCCTTCCATCTCTCCCACTATGGTCGACCACTTCCCGCAGAATCGTTGGCCGCCAATCCAACCTCATATTTTGCTGAAAGGTACGATGACGAAGATGATGATGGCCTTGGCTACTATCCAGATGGCGTCAAACGCACCCTGACAGATGAGCAAATCGTCATCTTCAGACACACCGAAATCCAAACCCTTCTTCGAGAACGGAGGAAGCAAAGAGCATTAGAAGCAGACAGTGAAACGGATGGCGGTGACGAGTTATCTCGAGCAAAGGCCCAGCTTTTGTCCAGGCTCGAGAATGACCAAGAAGATAGTCACGCAGCTGGACCTGCTAAGGAGCCAAATACTCAGGTTGCACCAGAGCAGGGGCAGGACGACACTGATATCAATGCCAATATTAACATGGATACTGGGTCTGTTATGAGCAACTCAACAGGCGCGTTTGACGACGCTGCGCCGGGATTTATAAAGGAAGTCCATGCGCCACAGCGAATTGTACGACATCCTGAGCTGGGAAGACAGCAAAGAAAGAATCTGCATGCACGGCGACGACGCAAAGAAAAACTAAAAGAGGACAAACGCCTGCGGCAAATGACTGAGGCCAAAACGCCAAGGCGGAAAGCTCGAGAAAAGGATGAGCTCGAGCTTGACGAAGCTCGTCTTAGCTATGACCATTTTAATGAAGCTCCCATCGAGCGCGGCGAAGAACTGGGACAGATGAATCGTAGCACGTCAGGTCTCTCCAGTTATGACGAAGAAAACGAGAGTAATCGGAGCATTGAGGTCGCAGGCACTACATTCGAGAGGCCAAGCATACCAGAAGAGAAGACCAGAAAAGCCTTTCTTTGGCCGCAAATCAAGACGAAAACTTCAAAATATCCGTATTTGGATTACTAGTGAAATTCGATCTTTGTGAAGTCTAAAGGTCTCAGGGCTTGTGTCGGTCCAAGGACAGCAGCATCGCCTTTCAAAAGTGAGCAAGGATCCATTCTTTCTTTTCTCCTATGTCCTTCAATTGTTGTGATGAAAACACTTATGTATCATATTGTCACCATCGGATCTGCCCTTTGGCAATGTCGAGACAATCTTCTCTCTGACTAGAATGCTGTTCTCCGGAAAGGCGTGAACCCAGCGGTGGTAAAGGATACTTGGCTAACATTAGCAAGATCTTACAGACTTTGAAGTTTTCCGGAGAAGAGATCTCGAAAACCTAATTCAGAGCTGAACCTAAGTGGGTACGATTCCCATGCTTTGTTTCCATTCTCTTTAAAACCAATGATGAGACACAAGTTTTTTGTCATCCTTAGACGGATTTGCCTACCTTTTAAAGAGGCAGTGTCGATCGCAGCTTGGGCTTTTTCCTTCTGATTAATTGGCATTTCAAAGTTCTTAGGGCATCTGGATTGCAATTCGTATAGATTGGATTTTTGGCTGACGTGTTTTCACAGGATAAAAACATTCGCAATGCGGGAAGTTTGCAGAATGTCGAGTGACAGATTGCATTCTTGTGAAGGGCTGCATCTGCAGGTGGCTAGAGGTCTTGTGAGGATGTACCTGAAAAGGATGTGGGTAAATGGGGGCAAAGGAATGTCACCTTGAAGCGATCAAGATTCAGGATGAGCGGAAACTCAGCCTAGATATGCATAGGGATCAGGTGGTGACACTGGAATGCTAGTAATGACGGCCATCCGAAGATAGTTCACAAATTGCCACACACAACCATTACTGGAAAGAGATAGTAGGATTGATCGCCCGCTACGCTTTGATTAATCGCATTCTTCGTTTCCTACCGTGTCCAAAGGAGCTCACTGTGATTGTAGAACCTGTTGAAAGCAGCATATAAACTGCGTCGAAGTTGTATCACTCAATAAGTACACCTGAGACAAGATACCTGGATCAAGAACTGCTTTTAATGTTTGCGGAGCACTAGAAATGGTACAAGCCGTCAGCACCGGCCAATGACGACACATCGGAAACCAGTCAAGCTCCGAATCGCATTCCAACTCTCCCACCAGACTGCTTCACGCCTAGTTAGGCTCCAATTGTAGCGCAATATACATTCAAGATCCTGTCTCGGCGCTCGTCAAGATCTCGACCGCATGCGCTTTCCTCAAGTTCTCGTTTCGCTCAAAGCATCACCTTCATCAACTACCAAGCGCCTCCTCAGCCAACGAGCTTCTATCTCGGCATTTGCCTCTCCTCCCATTTCGCGCAGTATTCAAGAGCTCTCAGAGTACCAGAGTCTACGGTCGAAATACACATGCCATCAAACAACAGTTTCAGCAGCGTCACGTGGCCACAAGCCGGCCAGAACGCTGACGATGCTGATCTGGCCGGCTTAGGCGCTGAGGGCATCCTCGAAGCTACCGTCAACTCCCCACAGAAAGAGAGCGATGGCACGAAAGATGCCTACGTATCATATCTCGTTACCACACATGTATGCCGGGCATGCTTCCCCAATCACCAAATCCGCTGACAATGCCCAAGACGGACTTCAAGTCTTTCCAAAAATCCGATTTCGCAATACGAAGACGTTTCACTGACTTTGCCTTCCTATACAACACATTATGCAGGGAATACCCGGCCACCGCCGTGCCTCCATTACCAGAGAAACATAATATGCAATACGTGCGAGGAGATAGGTTCGGCCCAGACTTCACCCAACGACGCGCCCATTCCCTACACCGTTTCCTCAAGCGTATAACCCTGCACCCGGTCCTCCGCCGCGCCGCAATACTCATGCTATTTCTCGAGAGCGGCGATTGGAATATGACCATGAAATCAAGACCCAGTCGAGGTGCTTCCCAATCCGAAGCTGGCAGCGGTGGCGTCTTTGATACCTTCACCGACAACTTCCTCAACGCCTTTGTCAAGGTCCACAAGCCCGATAAGCGCTTCATCGACGTTAAGGAAAAAGCCGACAAACTCGACGACGACCTCGCCCAGGTCGAGAAGATCGTCGCGCGCGTCGTGCGTCGCGAGGGCGAGCTCGAGACCGACTACGCCGACCTCGCCACCCAGTTCCAGAAGCTTGTTGCTTTAGAGCCGGGCGTCGAGGCGCCTCTCACCTCTTTCGCCACGAGCGTCCAGAATACTTCGCAGGGTATCAAGGGGTTGAAAGACCACACAGACCAGAACTACCTCACCTCATTGCGCGACATGGAAGCTTACACCGCGGCTGTGAAGTCGCTGCTCAAGACGCGCGAGCAAAAACAGATCGACTTTGAAGCTCTTACTGAATACCTGACCAAAGCTGTGGCAGACCGCGACAGCCTGGCCTCATCGCATCCCGGCGCTGCTACGGGGCCTGGTTCGTTCTTACGCGCCAAAATCGAGGATGTGCGCGGCGTCGATCACGAGCAGAGCCGTCGCGACCGTCTCCGGAAGCTGGAGCTCCAGATTGGGCGGCTGACGCACGAAGTCGAGGCAGCGAAGAAAACGAGCGAGATGTTCGATGAGGAGGTGGTTAAGGAGGTGGCTGATTTTGAGCGCATCAAGAGCGACGAGTTTCGCGACACGCTGGGCACGTTGGCGGAAGCGAATATTGCATTTTACCAAGGCACGATCGAGACGTGGGAACGGTTTATTGCGGATATGGAGAAGGAGGGAGTGAGCGAATGAGGGAGCCCGGCGGGCACTGGGTTTAGCGTGGGTTGAGCAGGCCGCTCGTTTAGAGTTGAGACTTCTTGTCTCCTCTTCCTGGCGGCTGAAAGATCTGGGATGATAAGTAACTTTGTAATGCTGTATAGAATAGCCAGATCCATAATCAAGGGTTTGTGGCCTTCGTTCCGTTCATCTCCTGTCCCTCTGTTCGAGTTCAGTGAATGCTGCTCTTCTCATTCCCGGACTTATCAGGTGAAAAGACATCAAGCTCGAGCAGCAAGAGTACAATTCTCATAAGGGTCTTTAAGTAACTCGCCTGCTTTGGGCTGTAGAGATATACATTGAGTATAAGGCTGTGAGTTACGATATGAAACATGGGAAATCCCTCGTCATTATCGAGCAGAAACTGGGAATATTTGCAGACTGTCAAGGCGTAAGCAGCGAGTCACACAATAGCTAAATTCATATTAGATAGGAGACTCAGTTGTAACGGAATGGAGATCCACTAAACTATGCGTGTAGTATACAACAAAATACATTACAGACATAGGCGATATACGAACCAAAGAAATTGCCAACAACGCATCATAAGACTGAAGGACGAAACTCCAGGCTTTGCGTTTTCAATCCAATAAAACCCCCTTTTTGACCGAAACCGACAAAAAGAAAAATTGGCGACTGCCATTACAAGGAAGAAGAATCTTCAATCCTCTCTCATCTTGCCTTTACTTCCCACCAAACATGCCACCTATAAGCGGCAAGCCCGAGCTACCACCACCGCTCTTCTTCTCTTTCTTCTTTCCACCAAACCCGAGCGCCTCGCCCACGCTGCCTAATCCCAGTCCACCAAGCAACTTGTCGATACCCAGTCCGCCGAGCAGACCATTGACCAGACCGCCCAGGCCCAATCCGTTGAGCAACTTGCCCACAAGGCCAAGCACACCACTCAACAATAAGCCCACTGCAGCAAGAATCTGGAAGAGCGGTTCCGTAAGCAGTGCCCACAAGGGGTTCAGCTTCTTCTTGGCGTGCGGCATGTCCGCGATCTTCTTCTTAGCGTTGTCGATCGTCGTCACCACCGTGCCGGTGAGCTCCTTGAGCAGGTCCGCGAGGCGATACTGTTCGGGGGAGGCCTCGCGTGTACCCGCGCGACCCTTGGCTTCAGCGGCGATGTGGCCGTCAGGGTCGAGACCACGCAGAGAACCGTTGCATTCCTGCAGGATGCG
The DNA here is from genome assembly GCA_021031095.1 of Bathelium albidoporum. Taxonomy (NCBI): domain Eukaryota; kingdom Fungi; phylum Ascomycota; class Dothideomycetes; order Trypetheliales; family Trypetheliaceae; genus Bathelium; species Bathelium albidoporum. Next base: position 53,555 of record JAGFVP010000158.1, read on the forward strand.
GCCGCCTTCTTCGATGAGGGGCTTGACGTTATCAACGAGTTGCTCTTCGTCGAGCTCCTCGCGCGGCGTCTTGTCTGCAGCATCAATGTACTGTGAAGCTTCATGTTAGCAGAATACAATGACGAAATGGCGGAGACTTTTGACATACCTCTGTGATTTGGTGGCATACGGGTTGCACCCTCTCGAGTGTCTGTTGGCAGATATTAGCCATCTTGTTTGCGATTTCATTCTCTTCTCTCTGCTTTCTCTGTTCTTCAGTCTCTTCTTCCTCCTCTTCCTCTTCAACGATGTTCTCAAGAAGAGTACATTCACCGATCTTGTTTCCATCCTGGTCAACGACGTTGCCATTGTCGTCAATCTCTTCACCGATACAGTGCTGGAGGTCGCCAGCAGTAAGTCTGCCAATGACATTACCATCCTCGTCTCGGACCTCACCCTCTTTGTTGACCCTGCGACCAGACATAGGAGAGATTCTTCTTTCCTTCTCTTCAGGCGACCATCTTTCTGCTTGCCCAATCTTGTTGCCGTTTTTGTCGGAGATTTCACCATCAGCATCAACCCTGTGGCCAACCAGTTTTTCTGGATCACCCTCAACAAGACGTCCGACAATAGTTCCATCAGGTGTAACCACAGTGCCATCTTTGGCAACACTGATATCCTCGAAGCCTTCGAAGGGACCATCGGGGCTGGTATCCATTCCGTGTACCAGCTCTGCCCGTCCAATAACCTGACCTGCATTATCCCAGATCTGGCCCTGCCCATCGACCTTGGCGCCAATTAGATCCTTGACATCACCTTCAGCAACCCGACCGACAATGGTGCCATTGGCATCCACGACGTTGCCAGCCTTGTTAACAGTGCAGCCGGCAAGGGCAGAAAGGTCTTCGGGCTGTTCTTCGGGAGCTTCCCAAGGCTCTGCATGTCCTTTGGTGTTGCCGTACTTATCGGAAATGTCACCATCTTCGTCAACAGGAAGGCCAACCAGGCGCTTGACATTGCCTTCGACGACTTCACCAACGATGTTGCCATTTTCGTCTTCAACCATGCCTTCCTTGTTGACATGGAGGCCTTCGAGACCGGCGAACGGTCCTTCCTGTTTCATGACTCGCTGGTCTGGAGGAATGACCTCGCAACGTCCAACGGCTTTGCCGGTATCGTTGTAAATAAGGCCTTGTTCGTCGGCCTTACGTCCTGCAAGCTCCTTAGGGTCACCCTCCACCAATTTACCGACTGGGAGACCATCCTCGTTTACAAGGAATCCTTGCTTGTTCAGCGTCAAGCCGTTCAGGATGGAAAGGTCAACCTCGGCTTCTTCAGGCAGAGGTTCGGCGTGGCCTTTGACGTTGCCGTACCTGTCCGTGATATCTCCGTCTTCGTCAACGGCCATACCAACGAGTCTCTTGGGGTTGCCCTCGACAACCTCACCCACAACGTTTTCATCCTCGTCAATGACTTGGCCGTTTTGGCCAACCCTTAGGCCAACTAAACCAGCGAAAGGACCCTCAGGCTTCTCGCGCTCGTCTTCCGGAATGACTTCACAGCGACCAATAACTCTGCCCTTGTCATTCCAGATCTGGCCTTCAGCATCAAGTTCCTTGCCAGCGCAGTTCTTCACGTCGCCCTCGACCAAGCGACCGATGGGAACGCCATCATCGCCAACGACATAACCACTCTTGTTAACCGTTCTGCCTTCGAGAATAGAAAGATCAGGAGCCTCGTATTCGGGCTGCTCGATACGTTCTGCGTGGCCAATGACAGTACCCTTCTTATTAATGATGTCTCCGTCCTCATCAACAAGCAGTCCAATGAGTTTGGCGGGATCACCTTCAACGACCTGGCCGACGATATTTCCATCTCTGTCAGCGACAACACCGCCTTCTTTGACCTGAAGTCCCTCCAACCCTGCAAACGGTGCGTCCTCCTCCTTGTCTTCGACGGGGACAGTCTGAGCACGGCCGATAACGTGGCCTTTAGTATCCCAGAATTGACCTTCTTCGTCGCACTGGACACCCAATTTCGCCAACTTTTTGGCGTCACCCTCGATGAGCTCACCACGAATGTTGCCATCATCGTCAAGGAGTTTGCCTTGCTTATTACAAGTGAGCCCCTCCAGGATGGAAAGAGGAGGCAACCCGCTGTCGGCCTCCTCTTCGACCTGCTCCTCGTCGACCTGCTCTTCATCCTCCTTAGCTTCCTTTGGTAAGGTACGAACTCTGCCGATTATGTTGCCGTCTTTGTCGAGAACCTCGCCTTGGTCATTACACTTCTTCCCTGCACATTCGGCGAGATCGCCATCAATGAGCTCGCCAATGGGCTCACCGTCCTCATCGAGAATTTGACCCTTCTTGTTGACCTTGAGACCATCAAGAATGTCCAGGCCTGGCAGATCAAGCGTCGGTTCCTCGGCAGCCTCCTGCAATTCTTCGGGAGCGGCGTCACCAAGACGTTCACGGAGCTCGGCGGCAGCCTCTTGTGCAGCTTCGCCATCGATGACCTTGACTTTGCCAATTGGGTTGCCTTGCTTGTCGAGAACGTTGCCCTCAGCATCGATGGTCTTGCCAGCGCACTCTTTGGGATCGCCCTCCGCGAGTTCACCGATCGGATCACCGTCAGCGTTGAGCACTTGGCCCTTCTTGTTTACCTTGAGGCCTTCAAGAATTTGCACTGGAATCTGGCCCAAAGCTCCACCGGCAACGTCTTTGGGAGAAAGCTCACCCGTTTCAATGAGGTGGTTCTTCAGTGCTTCTGCGGCATCATTTGCAGCATCACCAGGAGTGAGTTCCATCTTTCCAATAACTTTCCCATCCTTGTCCAGCACATTACCATTCTCGTCGACGACCTTGCCTGCACACTTTGCCGGATCGCCTTCAACCAAGTGTCCAATTTCCTCGCCTTCATCATCCAGAATCTTGCCCTTCTTGTTAACTTTGCGTCCCTCGAGGATTTTGATAGGTTCGAAAGGAAGGTATTTTGCGGCTTCGGCCAGTTTTTCTTGGGCACCCTCAGCCAGATTGACGCGGCCAATGACGTTGCCTTCTTCATCGACAACTTCGCCTTGGTCATTGAGCTGGAGACCCTTGACCTTCTCGAGGTCACCCTCAGCAAGATTGGCCAAAACGTTGCCGTCATCATCAACTATCTGGCCTTCCTCGTTCAGCTCGCGACCCTCGAGGGCATCAAGACCGGGTAGCTCGGGATCGATTTCTGGGATACCGTCAACGACGCCATCAACACCGTCAACAGCCTCGTCAGCAGCTCCGTCAACAGCCTCGTCAGCTCCATCAGCGACTCCATCGACAGCTCCATCAACGTCCGGAGCGTCACCCGTGGCTTGAGCGAGTTCTTGTTCAATTTGCTCAGCAGGCACGCCAGCCTCCTCAAGCTTTTCTTTGGCACCTTGGAGATAGTCAGGATGAAGCTCCGCTCGACCAACAACATCCCCGTCTTCATCAAGAATTTCGCCGTTTTCATTAAAGGTGTAACCTTCAAGCTCTTCTGGATTGCCTTCTGTAAGGCGCCCAACGAGCTCTCCGTCAGCATTATAAATGTTTCCGTCTGCGTTCAGCTGCAGCCCGTCGAGAATGCTTAGATTTGTTAGACCTCGCAACTCTTGTGGTATGGCATCCTGCGCGCCATCGGTTTGCTCCTGAAGCTGCTGCTTCACAGATGCCAAGTAGTCTGGGTGGATCTGGGCACGTCCAACAACGTCGCCATCTTCGTCCAAGATCTCACCATCCTCGTTAAAGGTCATGCCCACCAGATCTTCAGCATCACCTTCGGTAAGCTGACCAACGACTTCACCGTCAGCATTCAGAATGTTGCCGTCGGCACCGCACTCCAGACCATTCAGAATATCGAGTCCCGGAAGTTGGTTTTGAAGATCCTCAGGTAATCCGTTCTGAAGGCCTTGACCGGTCTCTTGTAGTTTTGACTTTGCGCTGTCGAGGAACTCCGGGTGAAGTTTAGCTTTGCCAATGACATTGCCTGATTCATCAAGGATCTCTCCCTTCTCGTTGAATTGTGAGTTTTGGAGATCACTAGGATTGCCGTCGGTAAGTTGCCCAACGATATCCCCGTCATCGTTGTAAATATTGCCATCGAGGCCAGGCGTAAGACCTTTGAGGGTGTCGAGGCCGGGAAGTTTATCCTTGAGACCGTCTGGTACTGCACCGTCTGCCAGACCTTTGGCCTGGTCCGTGAGCTCCTGGGCCTTTTCGGGAGTGAGCTCCACTCGTCCGACAAGGTCGCCATCATCATCCAGGATTTCGCCGTCATCTCCAATGGGGTAGCCAGCGAGGTCTTCGGCATCACCTTCCACGAGCTTACCAATGGTGTTGCCTGAATTGTCTTTTACATCACCGTCTTCATTAACTTCGAGGCCTTTTAAGATGGAAAGGTCGGGGATTTGCTGGCCGGTCGCGTCCTCTGCAGCATCTTTGACACCATTGACTGCCCCGCCAGCTTGATCGGCGACATCACCAGCAGTGCCTTTGGCGCCTTCAGCAATGTCCTCAGCAGTGTCCTGAGCTCCTTCTACAGTATCACCGGCAGTGTCCTGAGCTTGGCTAGCTGCATCTCCAACAGCGCCTGTTGGATCTTCAGAAGCTCGCCCGGCCAAGCCTCCAGCCTTACCAGCAAGGCCCTTTACCTGTCCTCCAATTCCGCTCGCAGTATCCTGTGCGTCAGCTGCAGATTCACCTGTTGTGTCTTCGGTATCTTCGGCAGTCTCGCCGGCTTTCTCGGTGGTGTCATCAGCGATGTCTTCTCCCTCTTCTCGGGCGCCGCCGACCGTGTCCTCCGCTTCCTCTTCCACGGGCTTTGGCTCTGCTTCTTGCAAGCCTTGTTTCGCGTCGTCGCCTACATCCTCCACTTTACCAGCTAGACCGTCATCTTCTTCGTCGCCAGGAGCTTCGGACGAATCCTTCATTTCGACCCCGTGCTCCTCCTCGCCAGCCTGCTCCTTGACATCCTCCGCAGTGTCCTGCGCTTCTCCCGTAGCGCCCTCGGCTTGACTGCCAACATCACTGGCCTCCGGCCTCGATGGCAATTGAGGGGTGTCACTTTCTCCCGACTTCCTAGCGCCCAGCTTGGGTGGTTTTCTGCCCGATGCGGGGGAGGGCGAACCCTGCGTCGCCTGCTGTGTAAGCCCCGAAGGTGTGCCAGATGGCTTCTTGCCCCCGAGCTTTGTGGGTGTTCTGGGGGCGCCGCTCGTCCTTCCAGCAGCTGGCGAAGGGGCCATGCTTGCAGAGACGCGCTCAGTTACGGGTGTTCTGGTTAGTGATGATGACGAGTGTGCTGGCGAAGTTCTATTCGGTGTAGGGGGGAAGGAGTAGTAGGTGTACGAAGACGAATCCCTTGTCATGTAACAACCGTCATCTAGACGAATGGCTGCGAAGGAGCAAAATGGGGGGAAAGGGGGTTTTCTACGGATGCAGGGCTGGCAAAGCTAATAAATGGGGCCACACAGGGGAGAGAGAGATGGGGGTTCACATTGGTTTCATAGCATGACGTAGGCTGCATGCTTACCTAGCTCGCGCCTCACCACGGAGCTGCCACGCACCGGGTTTGCCAAGTTTTTTACGCGTTTTCCAGCCTCGATGGGCGGCGGGCTAGCACAGGAGGCTTGCTGGCTCGAAAGAGGGCAGGGCTGTGGGTGCCAGTCGATGCGCCCATCTCCGCTCGCTGCAAAGGCGGTACGCGACTTGGGATGGCGTTGCGTCACAGTGCCAGTCGCATCGACAGGTGGGAGCGACGGCCCAAGCTCCCATCCCATGCCTCGCTCGGAGCGGAGGCTGGTGTCAGCTCATCTGTGGCTGGGCGACCACCAGCTTCTGGACGGCGAGATCGACGATGGGGCTCGGTTAGGTATGGCGCGTCAGCGATCGAAGCTTCATCGGTGCTGGTTGCTGTCCTCAAGAATCGTAGCGGAAGATGGAGCAGGGAGCGCGTTACTGCTTTCAACGGCATCGGGGTAATCATGATGCAGCAGCTTAAGTGGAGCTCTGGAAAGACTTCACGGCGGCTGCGCTCCCTGCTTGCTCACCTCTGGCCACAGAGATGCGCAATCTTTGTAGTTCTCGTACAACTCCTGACGAAGCGATGATCGTGGTGGAGGAGCAAGCGAGCCGTTCTTCTGCTATACGGGGTATATGATTCGCGCATCGTGTCGATTGATTCAGGCGGGGATAGCTTTCCGTGCAACAAGTAGGTCCGGCCGCCACAGCAGTTATGAACCGATGCCGATTTTGTGCCACGAACATCCTCCAATTAGACGGCGACAAATACCGGGCAACGTCCGCAAGCCACACGTCGCGGCACGCTCAAGAGCAGGCAGGGAATCGTTCGCTCTAAGCGCCCAATGAGACCGGTCCCAAGCAAGTCTGGCGCGGCATGGGGTGTTCGGCCAACCCTGCTTCTCATCGCATCGGTCTTTTGCATGTTGCCACAGACACTCGCTCGTGCATGATGGATTTCTGTAGATCATCGTCGTGCCGCGTCGAGCGCGCATCTAGTTTCCCATCTCACGTTGCCACTCTCGCATTTCTCCGATTTGCGATGGAGCACATGCCTATGTCGAAGGGCCAACCAAAAGGGCTGTCGAGAAAATCAAGATTTCGCTGCTGCAAGGAAACGCCGTTTACAGAGACAGACGGATGGCTTGTGCGCAGGCGCGGGATCGGGTCAGTCCTACGGATCGAGTCGAAATAAACTTCAATTCCGTGATTGCAATGTTCCAAAGACGGGCCAAAAGCCGTTGCCGTGACATCATGCCATCCAGCTCCTGTATCGGTGTAACTGCTCGAACAGCTCCAATTTCAACGTTGCGCTCTACTTTGATAGATTCGCTGACCCCGTTCAGTTGAATTGGAAAGTATGTAATCTGCCTATTTAAAAGCGATATCTTGGACCTCCAATGTCCAGCCAAGAATCTTACCTAGCAGTGAGTGTGTCTGCTTCTCCAACGCAAACAGTGAAAGTTGTGTAGCTTGCCCACCTATGAAGCTTGGGGTTCTATCTTTGGTTACTCCTAGTCTTCACATAATATCTGGTCTACTCAGAGCAGGGCGCATCGATCCCAGAGACTGGAAATAAAAAATCAGAGCTGGCTGCTGTTTGTGTATCCAACCGTGTCAGGTTGAGGTATTAGGATGTCCACAGCGCCCTGATCATTCTTTATCTAATCCAGGTAGGTACCCAAGAACTACTTCATTAGAACGCAGCCTGCTCCTCCCTCTTAACCAGAGCAACCACATTTGCTGAAATTGCAATGTTTCAACTGTCTGTCAGAGAGCTACAGCTTCTGTCTATTTAACATTTCCGGAATTCCTTTTCAGGGTTGCTTCGCAAGGATCCCAGCTGCTTTTCTAGGTAGGGTCTTCTGCTGGCCAAGAGATTGGCGCCTTCTCTCCTTCTAATGGATGGATCCTTGCTTGATTGATAGAAACCTGGTTCAAAGACAAGTATAAAGTGAAGTACTTGCTCGTCTTGAAGGTCGTTAACTCGCTGTTGTCGCCTATGTGAGAGACAGTAAAGGGCTATGAGTGGCCTGGTGTGACCTCGTGCTGTATCGCGGGAACTTTGCTGTGCTTTGGTATGATGGATGTTCTCAAGAAAGCGGTCTAGTCAAACCATAAGGTAACGATTCTGTTTGATCATATTTGACTCAGATAGCTCTTGAATCGAATGGAGCTACTCTCATGTCTTGCAAGAGTAACATATTAATTTTCCATGACGTAATTCGCGCCTAACTACGTTCACCAAATCAGCCCGTGGCTATCAGTAACATTGCGGTTTGCTTACATGCAGATGGAGAGGCAACCATTGACAAGAGACTCGCAGGGTCAAACGGCAATTGTAGCGCAACGGGCTGCTTATACGGATCAACAATTGGATTTATGGGAGATATCCTTTATCTTCTCCCATCTCCAGACTATCCTATGCTGGGTATCTTTGAGTCGCGCCTGTGTTTACATCCAAACTAATCTTCTATACAACCAACGCCATTGGCGAGGGATCCCCTGACGGCGGTATCGATTCTGTTTCCCTGGAAGTTTCCGACTTATCAAGGCTTGTCCTATTGATGGTCTTGTCATCCTTGATTCTTTTTACGTCTCCTACAGGTTTTGCACCTTCGTTCGCCCTCTTCTTTCTCTCGGCCTTTGTTTCCCTTGGGCGAATCTGTAAGGCGTCATCTACGGCCTTGGCCTGCTCAACTAGGTCTTCCAACTGTAGCGCTTGGACCATTTCTTGGTAATTTTTGCTCTGTGCGACCGGCCGGTAGACACTCTGCTTTCCTGGAATCATTTGACCAAGGAGGTATTTCGTGTTTCCCCATTTATTATGCACCTCCAAGGCTGTTCGTATATATTCGTCTACGACCTCCCTCCAACCCAGCTGGCCGCCGTCATCTTTCGCCCGAAAACAGCTTGGGTTCTTCTCCGCTGCGGTGGCTATCATTGCACCATCAGCTCCATACTCTTCCATTAGCATAAGCGCCTGCTCTCTGTTTTCCACATCTCCATTCATTACACACGCCACGCCAGCAGCTTTGCATATGTCGGTAATCATCTTGAGCTGTTCCCTGATTGCCTTTTCCCTGGGTCGCATAGGTGTCGTCCGACAATGGACTGTCAGGCCCGTAATCCCCGTCTGAACCAAGCGGTCCACAAGTGCCTTTGTCTCATCTGCTGTTCGGAGAAGTCGTATCTTCACCGAAATCCCAATCTCGTATTCCTGGCCGACTTCCTTCACCAGCGCGCGTAGGATGGCACACAGTCGATCTGGATCTTGAAGCAGGGCAGCACCCATGCCACCCTTCATGGAAAAGGGTTTGGGACATCCCGAGTTGACATCAATGCCGGCAACGTCCCGTGCTACAAGCTTAGCAGCTGCGACGGCATTTTGAGGATCCGCCGTCCCAAGCTGGAAGATCAGCCGGGCGGATTCGCGGGAAGTGTGAATGCGGTAGATAATAGACTCATTGCGCTGCTCAGGTGGTATCTGGTCAAGCTGTGCTTGTGAAACACCATGGGCAATGGCACGCGTGAAATCGATCGTGGAGAGATGGGGGTTCGGATGGCGGATGCAACCTATGAGTGAACGATCGACAGTTTCAGGACCTGCGAAGTGGATGGTGTGTCAGGAAGAACGAAAGGTAAAGAAGCATGCGCAGGGTTGGTGGAAGGAGGGCGATGCGCACCCCAAACAAGATCTGCGCCATATTTCAGAGCAAGTAGACGAGAGGGTAGTTCGCCAGAGCGAACCATGGGCGCCAGTACAACCTTGCCGCGATAATCGACGCCACCTTTGGGGATGGCAACGCGAGGATTTGAACTGGTCATTATGCGGGGAAGTGTCAGACGCATCCCCACCACGTAGTTGGTCAGCTATCCAGAGGTGCTTTGGGCTGTAGTGGAGTGAATTTGATATCACGTGATGCAGCCCGAGGATGCCCGGGCCGGTAAGGTCAGGCACCCCAGCTTAATCCAGCCGCACCCACATGCGATAAGGTTTGAGACCACTTGAAACAAAAAAGACAACTATACAAGGCGGTTGGCAGTCGGGCGTGTTCGCCAAGTAATCCGGCCATTTCACCGCTCTTCTGCACTTGGTCAGCTCCGCGATGCCTCTGCTGTCAGACAGAATGATCTTTGCGCGGCAATGCGAATGTGTGAACAGCAGAGCGCGCAAGCCCAAAAGGGACGTGATAGTGACTGCCTCGGACTTTAACTTTCTCGATCTGCAATTTAATCACCATCATGCGTGCATCAAGGACATGCATTCCCTAGCGGCGAAGACGCGTGGAAGGAATGCTCCCTATCTCCCAAGCCAACTTCGGCACCAGGCCACGGGCCGCCTGAAAAGTGCATAACCAATAACACACTAAGCTCAGCACAGCGCGGTCAGAAGCAACTCGAGCCCCAGGGGAACGAACCGTGCCGTCCTCCCCTCTTCTCGTGCCTGAAACGAGCATGTAGATCTTGATGCATGACTCCGCATCCTAGACACTCCTCCAAGACTAATCAAGGAAGGGGGTCGTGTCATGGTTATGTCGCTGACTGCAAATTCTCACCGACTGCGCCTGCTCTCTGCGGATGCGAATGAGAAGAAGGCGAGGAGTGGAGAGACCGCGACGTATTCTCGATCACTTCGTGACTTGCATGTCGCCACGTGTATGCGCAACAGAGGAAAGTCTCAACGGTCTTGACTCCTGTGTGGAGAACTTGGCCGTGGTGCACCAATACCGTACCCCTGGTGGACCGACCACCATGTGCTACGGAAATGCCGCGTCGAGATTGCTGCAGGTACTAGGTTCGCAGCCCTGTCGAGCCTATCACTAGGATTGTAAATCCCTGGACAATCGCAGTCAAGCCAAATCGCCTACGGACCGATACATGTCGGGCAAAGTTCAAATATGCATCTTCAGCCTTTCGCTGCGCTGAAGCCGCAGCTTTCCTATCTATTGATCTGAAATAGGACTATCAATGTACCGCTCAATGAATTAGCCACAATCAACCCTTTCGTTCTTAAAAGAACAGGCTTACCCTCTTTGCCATGTCGGTCCAATTCGCAAGTGGCCAATTCTCTCCCGGAATGGAGTCCGGCGCCAATCTCGGACCAGAAGCATTGAGAACGATATGGCCACTCTTGGCCGTGTCCACTGTCGTTGTTTTCGGTCGGCTCTTGGTGAAATGCAGAACGACCCACCGATTATATTGGGATGATTTGCTCATGGTTCTTGCTCTGGTAAGTTGCAACCTTTTGAAATCCGAGCATTGGTCATTGCTTACCACTGCATGTCAAAGGGTTTTGGATATGCGCATGCCATTACCACGTCAATAGCCGTCAGTACTGGATTTGGCCATCACATCACCCAGCTGAACCCGGAAGATCTATCAAATACGCTTCGCGTAGGCTTCTATTCCTTGGCGTGGGGTTTCCTTTCCCCGCTTGCTGGTCGCCTTGGTTTTATGGTTTTTCTCCTGTTCGTTGCCGGCACAGATCCCCTCATCAAGAAGTGGTGGCTGTACATTTTCATGTTCCTCCAAGTGACGGTGAACATTGCGGCCATCATCATGATCTATACCCAATGCGGAGACGAGCTGGACATCGTTTGGACTCCGGCTAAGCAAAGTAGTTTCGCCACCAAATGTGTCAATCCAGTCGTTCAGTCTGACATGGGATACTTCCAAGGCTGTAAGTCACTTGCTCCCTCTTAATTGACCGATTGACTTACCACCTGTGAAGCATTCAATACTGTCACCGATCTTTTCTTGACAATTCTACCGGCCCTCATCATTCGACACACGAAACTGCAGTTGAAGGCAAAGCTTGGTTTGGCTTGCCTGCTTTGCCTGAGTGTTCTGTATGCTATCTATCATGTAACTCTTCTACATGCGCTAACATGTTTACAAGGGCCATGATTGCGTCCATCGTCAAAACCTACGAAGCCAGGGCCCTCAGCCAGCCGACAGACTACACCTACGACCTCGTTTATTATGTCATCTGGATATCAATCGAACTCAATGTCGTGATTATAACCGCGACAATTCCGCTTCTACGCCCTCTATTCCGTCGTGACATGTTCCCCTTTGGCCGTCGCACACAACTTGCGGACAGCTCGATGCTCTCGAGCATGACCTCACTCCCACGCAAGGGTTGGGAGAATATTACTTTAGACTCCGTGCTTTCCAAGAAAGACAGGAGCAAGACTAATAGTCGCGAGCTGAATGCATCAGCAAGTAACGATGAGATCCCGTTTGCGATTACAAGGACAGTCGAGGTCCAAATCACCTACGAAACAAACGACAAGCCACATGTGCATGCGGCTCTCGTTGGACTCTGTCCAGGTGTTATTGAGCCTCGTCGGCATACAGGCTATGCCGTGTGATGGTTTGGGCGTCCTCTTAATGACGGTATTGTAATGAGTACACCAGGGCAAGGCGTTTGACAAATATATGGGATAGTCTGTTGTAGCCGACGGACGAGCAGTTCACCTTTGGAGGCCAACAAAAGTGCCTCTCCGAGATATTTTTTATTCTTGTAACATATAAAGCTTGATGGTATCGTTCATGTTCCTAACTCAGCTGCTCTTGTCTCATTTCCGAAGTTGTCTGTACTAACAGCAGTTTGTTTCGTTGAAAATTTGCCCACACTTGGGAACGATTTGTTGAGGCCACGTTCTTCGTCAATAAGATTGCGGCACAGATGGCTTGGCATGAGGCGAGAAAGACACCGCGAGGACACTATGCCAACAATAAACCGCTATCCTTACACTTTCTCCGTGCGCAAGGTCAGCACGATCATGATTATTCAGGTTTGCTCGACTGTTTCTCTATGGCCCAACTCCAAGCCTTCCCGTTCCATTCACATTTCCTATCCGCCCCACTACCATTTTTCACCACGTATTGTCAGACACCTTCATCCGAGAGTCATACTTGAGTCATCAAAGACGTTCTCAGTCGTTACTGTCGTCTTTCGTCCTTATATAGCCCGTGTCTTTGCTCCTCAGTCCAAGTCTTAATATCTCTATCTTTGCCACAAAGCCTGCGGCCTTCGCGAATTCCTCAAGCGGAACATCGCGAAAGACCTCAAACCCCCCGTCCAACTAGTATCAATCAGTAGTGAGGTGGAGTATGTTCGGTCGATCCATCCGCGCTTTCACCCTTGCCGTTCTTGGCGCGCTGGCCGCGCAACATGCGAATGCTGGCTCCTCTTACGTTATCCGCGACAACCTTTCACACATACCGGATACGTTGGTAAATATACCATCTTCAACTTCTTCATCAGTACTACCTCAATCCCAAGAAGCCGCATACTATACCACGACCCCTAACGGCCCCATCGGCGAAGCGTTCACAGTCCCAGTAGGATCTTACGTTACCACCGTAACAATTACGTACTCCACGATCGTGACGGAGATCTTCTCGGTTTCAAATGAAATGTACACTCAAGCAACTGTGGCGACGGGAGCAAACTCACCGATTGTGTCAATTATCACCGTGGCCGCAGGCTCCGTTTTCGATGTTGAAAGCGCGGCGGTGCAGACGGCTACCGTTCAGTCGTATGTGGGTGATGCTGAATTACGATGACTGCAGATCGGCTGGTTACCGATCAGGGAAAGCCTGGATCTGAGGGACGGGTATCATTGTGGGTTAAAGCTGACCTTGATATGTATCCTAACAATGGATGACACCATCGCACACAAAATCCTGAACCACAGCCTAATGACTATCCCCCAATGGATTGACGTGGCTCACGAATACACAGTGTGACAAGAATATGGGGAGTCAGCGGTTGACTCTTCGTTCCTGAGACTATCAGTTCTGCACTTTGCTATGACCAGTCCCTGATGTGCATCAGAGCCAGTATTTCTCATCCTCATTATCCGTCGTTGAGGTAGCGTGTTATGAAGCCTTTGCTGGTCATGCTGAGTCGCGTGATTGATCGTGCCATTGTTTGCGCACAAGAGCTCTAAATAATGCATCGGGACCGCTCCTGCGATCTTTGGTAGTGAAAGAGCAATCGCCAAGAGGTCGTCATAACACAGCGCCATTCTCTGGATATCAGCCAGTCAGTATAATCGCGTCTCCTGACTTTCAGGTCTCGAACTGCTTATAAAAAGTCGACCCTCTTTTCGAAACCCTTTTTCTAGTTTCTTTGAATTGAGAATCTATTTCCTAATCCCTTGAGCCTCACTGATCATTCATTTAAACGCTTCACTATGCAACACTTCAGCATCACTCTCCTTTTCATTGGCACATTAGCTGTACAGCATGTCTTTAGCAACCCTGTTCGCTCCAATCGCCGTCTTGGTCTTTTACCTCGTCAGCTCAGTAATAGCACCTCCTCTGCATATAGCTCTTCGTCCAATTCGAGTATGACCTTCACGAACACAGTAACCATGACATCGACAAGCTTCTCAACCGGCACAGTTACTATGACCTCAGATGCAACATCAAGCGCAGCACCAAGTCTCTCAACCACAACGACTACAACAATAAGCACAACTACTGTGACCCCGTTCTCTTCAGCAGTTGCAGCTTCTGCCGGTACCACGACAGACGGTGCAAGCAACTCCGCAGTACTAGCAGCATCAGTTTCTTCGACAGGCGCAGACGCTTCTTCGTCGTCCAGCACGGCCCCGCCTCCATCGCTCAGCGCGTCTCCGTCCTCGTCCACCAGCGCGCTCCCGTCCTCGTCCACCAGTGTGCCCCCATCTTCGTCTTCCAGCGTGGCCTCCAGTACGAGCAGCGCCAGCGGTGCAACAACCTCAAATACCACTACTAACTACTACACAACAACCTTGTCAATTCCCACCATAGCGACTGTCCCCGTTGGCGCTAACGCTACCTTCTACACTGCCACTATCAGTACCGTGGTGGAAGCGCTGACGGATTTTAACGGTGCCGTTACCGCTTCAACGACAAGCACCGTTGGAAATGGAGGGCTAACAACGACGGTAGTGAGTACCATTTCTAGCGGGCAGACGAGTAGTGGATGGACAGCGCCAGGGACCATGACAAGGGTAGACATGCCAATTTCAACGGTTGCAGAATCTTGAGAACATTAATGAATTTGGAAGGGTTAATAGATAAGTGTCATGTAGGTCGACCGATTTGTGTAATGGCAAAAAAGAAACTTGGCATATGCAGCTGGCTCTGTGTACACTTGATATTGGGTCCATTCTTGGCGTTTGTAATAATTGTAAGATAACCTGAACGGTTTTGAGATGCTTATCTGCCTAAATTGTATCTTTTGCCAGAATTCTTCACAATCTCTGGCAACTGTAGCATTATGCTTGAAACCACATGTGTGCCTCTTTCTCGGATCCAAGCCTTGAGCTGGATTGAAAGCAAGCCTGAAAGCAAGTTGACCTTCTGGATGAGATTGTAAGGCCACGGACCGGGACAGAAAGAAGTTAGGCGTTTGTCACTATATGAAACAGCTGACCGCCTTGTAGAACGAGGAAATAAGCTGCATGGGCATGGATATCCAAGCAACGGCTATGAATAAGTCAGATCTACTAGGTCCAAGTGCCGATAGTAGGCAAGGTTTGTGATGAAGAAAAGCTCCCTCGGCACACCCAGGATCGATAGGCATCATTCTCACGTGTCCCTCGGCGAGATCGATTGGCCATCATCAGTTTGTGATTAACCGGCACGGAGTAATCCCTGGAATTATGTACATGAGAAATACGTCTTCAACAAAAGCACAGCTGCGTCTAGGCTTGAATGATAGAAACAGTTCCAGACCGAGCGTCACCCTCGATGGCAAGCCGGCCAATCATCTAAACCCCAACGAAAATATTGTACAGCGAGACGTATATTCTCTCTCCTCAAGAGAGATCCTCTTGCCCAAATCTATCCCCTCCTAGCCAACCCCTCTTACAACAATGACCATCCAGCTATAGCCTCTATCAAAGCACCACTCTAATCCCAATTCCAGCACAAACCCATCAAACTCCACATTGTATCCATATCAATTCAGCTCACCCAACAAATTCCCCGCAGCCAACCTCAACTCTAATCGGCCTATACCACCACCAACCTTTCAAAACAACAAGCTCTCAAAGCAACAAATTTCTCAGATTCGGACTCGCACTCGCACCCTGCCCGCCCGC